>PVKU01005488.1:0-122556 GCA_004027475.1 Anoura caudifer
GAAGGGCAAAAAGATAGAAATGGGTGCATAGGAAGAAGAAGGGGTAGCATGGGCGGGGGGGGGGGGGGGTGCGGGGGGGGAGGGTACATCATGCCTGGTCTCGTGGGCCAGATAAAGAAATTTAGACTTTATTACTAGTGCAAGAGAAAGCTTTTGATGGATAATAATTGGGGAGAGACAACCTAATTTTGTTTTTAGAACAGCTTCCAATCTGCAGTGACAAATAAAATGAGGAGCAGAGAGGTACCTAACTAAAAAGACAATGTGGTGAACTTTGGAGGTGTCAGTGAAGGTGGAAGGAAATACACAAATTCAGAGGCAGGGTTACAGGGCTTGTGGAATGAGAGGAAAGGAAAAGAAGGAGTAAAAAATTTCTCGCTGGAGCAATTAAGTGGGTAGGGATACCATTACTAAGATGGAGGAGATAGAAAGAAAGAGATTTGGGGAATAATTAGGAGTTCAGCCTCAGATATATTAACTTTGAGATGTTTAGAGACATATTGCAGATAATTAGAAATATGAGTCAGAGGAGAGATCTGGCTGAATATATAAGGCATCTATACATGAATTGTATTTATAGCCAAGGGTACGGATGAGATCATTTGGCAACAGGGTGGCAAGTGAGAAGAGTGTGCAGAACAAAGAAACCCCAAGTTTTTAAGGTGCAGTAAAAGAGTTGACACCCAGAAAAGAGATTGAGAAGGTGACAATAAGAAGAGAAACCAAGAGAGGGTGGTGTGAGAGGAGCCAAGTGAAGAAAATGTTTCAAGAACAAGGGAATAATCAAATGTCAGTAACATGAGGGTTGAGAATTAATCATTTGAGTTGGGAAGAGAAGTTTTGAACAAAAGACATCGGGAAATATACAGCTAAATGAGAAAGATCATGAATAGATAATTCAAGAAGGTAGACCTTTAATAAGTAAGTTACATAGGGAACATTTACACCCACACACATAATCAGACATAAAGATTAAAGAAAAACATTTAAATAGTACATTATTAAACAAGTTTTAACATTAAAAACATAACAACAAAATATGAAATTGGTGTTTTATATATTACTCTTGACATTATAAATTAATGGAACTCTTTGACAGGAAAATAATTTGGAAGTAGATATATCAAGAACTTTGACACAGGAAATGAGACTCTAGCTTAAAAAAATTAACTAAAACACTTGCATGCCCTAGGCTGTTCATCCTAGCATTGTATAATGGCAAATACCAAAAAATTAAATACCCACAAATAGTGAAATGGTCAGGTAAATTGTATTGTATTAGCTTAGAGAAATATTATGCAGACTAAAAGTAATACAAAAATTTTTATGACATAATGGAAAATAAATAATGCACAAAATTACTGATTGTAAGGTAAAAGTTAACAGGTATTTAAGAAAAATTGCCTGGAAAGAAAGGCACCCAAAAAACGGAGTAGTTTTATAAGGAAGATAGACTCATAGATGACTGTACCACTATTTCCTATGTCAGCTCTACTATGGTTTGTATCACTTTCATAAGAACAAAGATGTATTTAATACTTTTTGGCAAGATTATTCTCATTTGGCCTCATGGATAACAATTCTGTTATGAATATAATTTTGAATAAAAAGGGAACTATTAGTATTTATAAGCCTCATATCACAGCTGTGGGTATACCTTTAAATGAAGGCAAGACTACTTGTGCTGACATATTTGCTTTGAGACTCAAGCTCCTTGGTTTTATTCTGTTTATAATTATGTGCTTGTATATATATGAGTTGTATATGTGAGCTGAATCTGCTTGGATAACAGTTGACAATCTCTTAAAAGATCTCCGTTTCCAGGATGTTGTTTTTCCATTCCTACTTTGCCTACAACATGAAATCTCCCACCTTTCTACAAACCAAGACCCCAGACTCTTTGGGGCATGAGCACAGTCCCTTAATAAGTAAATACTTTCTGAGCACAGGGGCCAAGAGGCTGTTAGCCCTCACCTGAAACCACATTCCCAAGAGTAAGTACTCAGGAGATTGTGTTGTTGTTGTTTGTTTGTTTGTTTTGTTTTTCCAGTTTCAGTGAAGTCTCTAGGCTGGGGAAGAAAGAGGGGACTTTTTCTGTCTTGTATTCAAAAGGACACACCACAAGCTGTGGTGAACTTTTTCTGAGAGATATTCCAGCCAATCATTGTAATATAAATATATATATATACATATAAATACATATACTTAAATTTATGCATTTATATATAAATACATATATAAACTTATATATACAAATTTATATATATAAATATATAAATACATATATATTTATATACACACACACACACAGGATCCAGCAGAAGTAATGCCTACTTCAGTGTGGTGGGTAGGGTAATAATATGGGTGTAATAATTTATAGTTTTAATTTGAATATTTCACCTAAAATGTCATATGTTCTGCTTGAGTGTGATATTGTCATGTTACAGAACTACATGCTTATGATTTTGTAATAAAAGATTTTGTAATAAAAAGGGGTGGTTTTTTTGTGCCAGACCATGTATATATGTATGAGAGATGGTAGAAGAAAAAATTAAAATACTTTTAATTTAAACAATGACTGCAATTGTCCAAACAAATGCCTGATTTTAATTTTGGAGAAAAAAATTTAATAATGTCAAAAAATGTAGCCTTATTTATCTCAACAGGAAATTGGAGGGGAGGAGTGGGGGGGTGGGTGGAGGGAGGGAGAGAGAAGCCCAAAAGCAATGCTCTGTATATCAGAGATGAATTATTCAGGTAAGGAAGATTGAAGCATATGAGAAAAAGGGGGCGAGGTGTAGCTCAAAGAGCTTGGAGATAGTAGAAAGAAAATCTATTTTTTTTCAAATCTGATTTACAAATAAAATAACAAGTTTTTCTACATTCTAGTTGAGATGAAACTGATTATTGAAAACCCTTATATATAACTCTTTGCTAAGCATAAAGCACTGCAATGCAATCTCAAAAACATGCTTTCTCCAAGGTGAAGGCTGACTGGCTCAGTGACTAGAGCAACCTCCCAAAAATCTAATTGAAGCTAAAAATGACATAAATCACATAGAACTATAATTTGAAAATTCATTGTATGAAGTAATTAATCAAAGCATGGCTGAGTTTTAGGAGTTGAGACTTTGATCTGACAAGTAGGAGAAATATGATGAAACTAGTGGAGATCAGGCTGCAGTGTTAGGACTTAAAATGTTTTTTCATGCCAGTCACAAGTTTAATTACTTCTCTTTTTTTTCCCGCTGACAGTCCCATATTAAAGCAAATGGACCACATCGGGACAAATCTTGGATACACATACTGCTTAAGAATATATTATTCCAGATACAGGAATAGCTTGAAACCCATGGATATGTTTGCTTCTTCTAAACACTAAAGAGGTAGAGGGGAGATAAATATGGGATGTGAAAGAAAGTGAATGGCTAATCCTAAACCATGAACTTACATGTACTGCTTGGGAGAGGTGGGAGTTTTGCTTGTTGTACACTCACTTTATGCATGTCAGTGTGAAGGTTTTTAAAGAAGAGACAGCCAGGGGAAGTGGAATAGACAAATGCCATGTGGTCATGCAGTGTACTAAGTCGATTCCTTTCTAAGTGCAGGTAAATCACTTTATATTTAGTGACAACAACTGACTCTATTACAAATTAATGAGGAGTCGGAAGCTTGATTGGGGGTTGTCTGCCCACACATTTGCCATCATCTTAAAAAAATAGACTGCTTACAACTTGAAGCAAGGGGATATTGAGATATCTGAAGACATTGAGCAATAAAGTTCTAGTTACCATGCCCTAGGAATTTCAAAGAGAACCATTTCAAGTAGTCCTTCTGAGGATTTCCCTTGAGCTTCCTCAGCCCTTTCTTGAACTTTTAGTCAGCATCTGTCAACTAGAGCGTTCTTATGCCTCCTGTCCTTCTTGTTTTTAAATACCTAGTTACCTAGTATTTTCCCAAGACTCATTGTATCTCACTAGAATGACTCAGAACAGAACAGTAGTATTCTGCAAAGGTAAACAGGAAGACAGTGAACTCCTCAGAACCAGGAGCTGCTTAATCCTGTAAAGCAGAGATAAGAGGGATAAGAAGGGGAATGAAAACAGCAATGTTTTTGTGACTATTCAACCACATACAACCAACTCAGTCAATGGTTCGATAAACATTTCAAACATGTTTAATTTAAGAAACAACATGCCTCCTGTCAATGCCATATTTCATGGGAAAACTATGTAAGAATCTGTATGAAAATGTAATCCTGTGTCAGTTACTTAACACTTACATTGAACAGCACAGTAAGAATTTGACAATTCTCTGCTCCCTCTCCAGTTCACCACAGAGGCTGTTTCAGACTTTTCAACTTTCCACAAACTTCTCCTGACCCATCCTCTCAATAAGTAACCTCTCTTACTTTTTCACAGAGAAAATGGATGGATGTGAAGATTAACTGTCCCAGCTTCTCACCACTGAGGCAGACAATTCACATACAGCTACACCCATCCTTTCCTCTCTTGTCCAGTCTCTTTGTAAGATGTGTTCCACTTCTTACAGTTCCTTATTCTCCTGTCCTCCAGAATTCATTCCTTTCCATGTCTTCAGGATCTCATTCAATCAATTACTAAATGCTGTTCCTCTTCATCAGGGCTCTGCTAGTACCTAAGGCACCTTTGTGCATCTCTGTGAAAAGATAATTATGAAAAGGCATCACTTCCTCTGGACTATACCTCTTGGTGCTACATCAAGGCTGAATATTACTCCCTGGTTGCCCCTCCCCAGGCACCTATGTGTGATATACAACTGTGGTCCTGCTCTCTCTCTACCATTATCAGCACTACTACCTATTCTGGTTTATACCAGATACTTTTAAAAAAATGTAAGTCATTTACATTGAAAGAGAGGGAAGGGAAGTAGACCAAACCTCAAAATCTTCTCTTACAGAAAATTCCTGTTTTTTCAAAAACTTTCTGAAAGTATTACCTTTGTCTAGTCATCTTTGTCATTTTTTACTTAGCCTTCAGTTCACTAGAAATTGCCTTTCATCTTGATTTCTCTGCTGAAATTATTTTCACAAAAATCTCTGTTTTGTCCTTTGGCATCACTGCTGCAGTTGGCCATACCCTCTTCTGAAGGTTTTCATTCCCACCCCACCCTGATCCCCAAAATACTCTTAGTTTTCTTTCTGTCTTTGTTCCTTCTTAGTCTCAGCCTTCTGCCTGTTGAGTGTTGGAATCTTTCAAGATTCTGTCCTAAAGCCTTTTCTATTCCACACCTCCTCACTGGTTTGTCTCATTCATTCCAAGAATTTTAATAACTCTATCTCTGCCAATGACTATCTTATCCAAATTTCCAGCCAAAGAGCTCCCAAACTTCAAATCATTGTAGAGTCAACTTCCCAATGGACAGCTCTATTTGGATAGGCTACTAACACTTACAATTCAACAAATCTCAATATGGAACTTGTTATATCTCAGTGAATAATATAACTATTAACTCAGCTGCCCTTGCCAGGAACTATGGCAGCACATTGATTCTTTGCTATTTTTTTTCCTTTACCCCCACCATCCAATCAACCAGTCATATCTATTTTGTTTCCTAAGTGTCTCCCAGCTCTACCCAGTATCCTGCATATGCTCTCTACTTCCTTGTTCCAGAATCCTAAGTACATTAACTGCTTTTCCAACCTCCCTTCTTGCCCATTTTCATTCAGCTTTCTAGAATTATCTTTCTAAAGCACAAATATGACTTTGCCTTCTGCTGCTTAAAATTCCCCAACTGCCCTGGCTGGGTGTGGCTCAGTTGGTCAGAGTATCCTGTAACCAAAATGTTGCAGGTTCAAACATTTCTAGGTTGTGGCTTCAATCCCCAGTTTCAGTGTGGGCACATGTGACCCACAGTCCAGATGTCTACAATACCCAATCCAGGTGCTGATCCCGGTCAAGCTGCATAAGGAAGGCAACCAATCAATGCTTCTCTCTGGTATCAATGTTTTTCTCTTTCCCTTCCTCACTCCTCACTTCTCTCTAAAAACCAATGAAAAAAAATATCCTTGGATGAAGATAAAAAGAAAAAATTTCTCAGCTGCTCCTTATTATTCAAACATATAGTCTAAAACTCCTCAAAGTGGCTTACAAGGCCTTGTCTAACCTCTCTGCTGTCCTCTGTGTCCTCATCCCTCACCATTATTTCTTTACACCAATGTCCTTTGGTTTCTAGATCACATCATATTTCATACCATCACACATAGTATTCCCTCTGCAGGGGGCATCAGTTATCTGACCCAACACTCTGAGGGGGCTAACTCCTGCTCTTCCTTCACCATTCAACCTGGCCTACACTTCCTCCAAGAAGCTTTCACTGACACCTGTAACATCCTGCCACCTCCAGGTCTGGGAGAGGAGCTTTCAAAAGTAAGGAACACTACTGAGTCACATAAATTGTAAAATCAAGGAAGATTCTAGCTTTAGTCATGTGAGATGCAGGACTCTGGTTTCCCTGTGTTTCAGCAATGCATTGATCTGGTGTGGATGTCATTCTATGTGAGTTTTCTTCTGAAGAAAGCCATAATGCTGAACCTACATCCTTATAGCTTGCTGTCCCAAGGAATTATTAACAGCAATAATAGGAGAATGGAATATCAGGAGATCAGGGAACCAGCTTAAAAAATGATACTTATCCAGGCAAGTATCATTTAAGCATAGCAAATGGTGAAGAAAAGTATGATGTGCAAAAGTCCTAGGTCATCCCTGCAGTCACCTTCCTCATCTCTTTTACTTACCATCAGGTTTCTGAGTGTTTACTATGGACTGGGTGGCAAGCTTGACCCTGGAAATGTACCCATAAATAAGGCATTTTTTGCCTTTACAGATTTTTTTTTGGGGGGGAGGCTATAGGTAAGTGAGCAGGGACAATACAAAGAGCTAGTTGTTACAGTGGAGGAAAGCTGGGTGTTCTGGAGTTCCATGAGAAGAGCATGACTCCAGCTATGCAGGTAGAGAGGAGGTTTGAACCACACATTGAAGGCCATTCACACCTGTTACAGGGTTTGGAGTTTATCCTTAGACCAAAGGGGAGACAAGAAAGAGTTCTGAGATTGGGAGACAGTGGTAACTGTGTCATGGATTTAGCCAAAGGCAGCAAGAATAGGGATGGGGAAAAGTAAAAAGATTAGATAGCCACCTAGAAGTGAGTAGAGGATTTTTGGTTGATTTAGATAGGAGGGAAAAGAATCAAGAATGATTCTTGAATGATTCTCAAGTGATTCTATCAAATTATTCACTGAACTCAGGAAATAAGTGTGGTACAGGTTGTCTGTAATCCTTAGGGTAGTAAGAAATTCTAGCCCTTGATTATGTAGGAGCCATAAAGAAATATAATAAAGGAATCATTCTCCTTTACACTAGAAAAATTCTAAATCCTAATAGTGACAGTGACATCTTTGTTACAATCTATAAGCTACCAAGGAAGACAATTAGGAGAACAAAGACTACCAAAGAAACTGTACTGACTCTACCTTGAGAATTCTAAAAGTTGGAATGGAAAACCACATGTGTCCAATGGTGAAGCAGAGTTCTGTCTAGCATTAGAGAGCCATTACTTTTTTCTTCCTTTCTAAACTGTTTGACTCAAGAACTTCTCAATTACATTGGATGGCAGTGCCCCATGATGGGCTCTTTAGATCATTAAAGAATTTTTATTTGTTTTCATTCTTATTCACTCTAGAATAGTTTTCTTCATATCTAGTACCATCTTCTCAGGAACGAAAACTATGAATTTAGTAATTTTGCATAGCAAATTAATGAAGAAAAGTACAAAATTATAAACAGCCTTGATGATAATAAGTAATCAGATCAGTTGCTACAATGAATGCATTTATCTTATTGAATTATTTCTTTTTAGAAATGTTTCACAATACCAAAGCATCACATTAAAACTTTCCCTCATAAAATGATCAGAAACTGCCTGCATTAAAAAAAAAAATAGTGGCAAAGTTCACATGAAGCTAAAGAAAGATACTTGTCTGCAAAATAAAAATAAAATTGAAATGGATCCTGAGAAGAAGGAATAAATAAAAAGTACCATGTAAAGGTAACTAAATGCTGTATCTTCCTAACCCAATTGAGTCAATATTTCCTCTTCTCTTCAACAGAAAAGCTGCAAAAGAAAAAGATTTTAGTGGTAGCTTTGCTATTTTCAATCAGACTGCCAGTTAGGTATAAATGAAAAATGTATTTGTTCAAGTTGAGAGAAAAATTTGAGGATGGGATTGGAAACCTCCTGACAAGAGAGAATGAATGAGGATCAGAGAGAGGCATTGAAACTAACAACAGACTATTTGTCTTGTCGCTTTATTGTCTCCATATGGAGCTATTAAAATAGAACAACGCAGAAACAATACATTAAGCTATAGCTCAAGTTCAATCTTCAATTACATGCTTTTGACTCTTTAGAAAAGGGTATTCAAACTGTTCCTCAACCCAGTTCTTATGATCTGAGTTGAGGATTTCTGGACAGAATCAGAAATTTTATGGAGTGACCACTTCTATGGAAATCTTTGCTGGGCACATTTAGCTTTGTGGAGCTGCCTTCCTTAGAGCTCAGCTCTCCCATCTGGTTTTGCCCTGTGCAAATGTCTAATGGAAAAGCTTTTAAGTGGGAGAAAAACAATGTGATAGATGTCCTATTTTCCTCTATAGTTGGAAACAAAGCTTTGTGACACATTTGCTAAAAAGGGCAGTTTATATGAGTGTGTGTGTACATGTGTGTTTAAGATTAAACAGAGGCTTAGAAGAATAAAATATAATATCTTCTAAATATTGGAATTAGTGGTGTCATTCTTAAGCATGCATAAATCCTGGCTGATAAATGACCATAAACCCACCTTTCCCATGTGATAGTTATGAATAAATAATTTTAAATGACATGATATTAACAACTCTAGAATATCAAAATTGTTCATTAAAAGAAAATGCCTCATGCAATTAAGTCGGTGAGTGGGGGGGTTAAACTAACAACCACAAATAACCAACCGCATTGTTCTCTCTAAATTAACTAGATTCTTAACTGAATCAATCCACTGTCTCTTATATGCAGGAAGCCAGATAGGAAAGATGTCTCTCAATGCCAGAGATTTGTGAAAAGGAAAGGAAATGTTTATTTATGCTATACAGACTTAAAGTAGTGACCTAACATCTTCATTAAAATATCAAAGTCCTTTAGGATACCCACAGATGCCCACAGTGCTTCCTTCTCCCCCTGCCCTAATTCAGGACACCGTAACTCAGGAAAAGAAGCAAACGTCTGGGATCCAGGCTCCTGACACCATCAGCTGTATTGCCATCCAGGCAGGATCACTAATTAACCAAAGCCATGTGGCACCTTCTCATGGCCTACTGGCAAGAGTTCTTTCACCCTTCTTCCAGTCAAAGTCTCTCCTATTTCCCAGGCCACGCAGCCAAAGGGAGACCCCCAAAGCCACGTGGTCCTCTTCTACCAAAGCTGCAGGTGTCCCCACTCTGGCCAAAACTTGCATGGTTCTTCTCTCCGCCAAAGCTATGGGGGTCTGCACTCTGACCAAACAGCATGGAATCTTCCTTCCACCAGAGCTGTGAGGGTACGCAACGTGGTGAAACCACGTGGAACTCTCTCTGCAAAGCTGCCAGAAGGAGGGGGTAGTCGCCACTCTGGCAAAGCCAAGTGGCAGTTCTCTGCTAAAGCCGCATGGTGATTCCCCTTCACATGGCTGCGGGGTTCTCTACTCTAGCCAAAGCCACATGGCTCTCTCCCCAGTGACTACCGTGTCTGGGTTTAAATCCCTGTACCAATCTTCCTCTGTACCCCCATTCCCAACTCCTCCTACAATCAGTTACACCTGCCAGCATTCCTGTATTATTCAAAGTTTACTGGGCTGCCATCCTGAGTCTGGGCAGGTGTGTCCCCATGTCATGGAGCCAATCTTCTCTGTGCTCCCATGCAGGCACTGTAACTTGGGGGACCTGCCCCCCAGTTACATCTTGGGGGGAAGTCCCTTTCCATCCCCCTGCTCAGAGCATGGCCACAGCTATTGAACATATCCAAGCAACCAGCCAAAGGTTATAGATATGTTAAATGACCATGCCATGGATTAGCTGCAAAGCTGTGGCTGTACAAAATAGCTCTGCATGTTCCTGCTCCATGTGTCCCTTCCCCCAACTCACACCTGAGGGGGGAGGGGGTGAGGACATCTTATATGTCTTTCTAATATTTCCTGGACACCCTGAGTTCTGGGCCCCATTCCAAATCCCTATTTTTGCACACACACCCCCAACCCCCGCCCTCTTGGCTGCACCCTGTATCATCTGTGCGCTCTCTCTCTCTCTCTCTCTCTCTTTTTTTTTTTTCAGTACAAGAACTCATGTACAGAAGTTTGGTTTTGGAGGTGCATTTAAAAAGATTTTTTAGTTAGTTCTTTTAAAACCATTGTACTCTGTGAGGCAAATGTTTTTCATATTAATGATAACATACATTCTGCTGGTAAACTCAACCTCATTGAATTAGAAATCACAGGAAACCATTGCTGTTCCCATTTCTTTCCCCTTTTAGTCTACGAATCTTGTGTCTCAGATGATTCATTTATAATCTGGTTATTATAATATTTATCTCAGAGAGATATTGGGAGCTTCAGCCAATGTTTGTAGAACATTTGGAAAGTCCCTACTGTAAGATTTAGAAGGAAAGAAAATGACAGTAATATATTACAAATAATCAAAATGCAGTAGCAAAAAGAGATGATTGAATTCCAAATGTTTCCATTACTCTCTTTAAAAAAATTTTTTTTTAAATAAATGAACTCCTGCTAGACATTTTCTTTATTGGGAGATAATCTTTCCATTAGTAGAGCAATTTGCAAAGTAAAACCTTTGTATTTCCTCAGGTTGGCTTGTTTTTCTTCTTTTGAGATAGATAAAAGTTCTGTGAACAGGGTATTAAGGGGCCGTTTTTCATTTGCAGAACACTGGAGGCTTGAACAACGGAGGGAGGGGAACTTGTGCACATCACATGTGTGCAGTTTCACCAAGAGAAGGGACCCCCTGAGACTTCTATCACAGTCTGGCTCTGGGATCAGTTTAACAGCTTGCTTTGAATGCATATGAGTTCTGACTGCTAAATTTGCAAATCCCTCCCGATGAAGGTTATGCACCCACTGTAAATGGAGCATCTATTCAAAAAGATGGCCAGGTTGGTTGCTAGGAGATGGTGGGATTCTCTCAGAAAAATCAGTCCTGACATTTTTTTTTTTTTTTACATAAAGACCTTTTAACTATAAATACATTTGACAGTAGCTATTATTATTCACTGAGTTCTTTCACATATGAATAAGTGGCAGAAAATAATGACATTATTCATATGCCATTATACACTAAAGTGTTAAAATAGAAGAGTCTTCTCTCTTTTCCTTTGTTATTGCTAAAGAGAAAGGAGAAACCTCCCCTCCCTGCTCCCCCCGCACCACCACCACCACTGGATTTCTCTGCTTTCCTTTTTAGATTCCCAGTATAACAGAAATCTCTCAAACCCTGACACCAAAGATGTGGATGATTGCATTTTCTTTCCAGACAAAAGTGCCTATTTTTAAAGGATGGTTGAAATGGAGAAGAAGGAAGCACCAGCAAGACTGAAAAGAGTGCAACCAACTTCCCCCAATAGGAGGTTCAGAGAAAGCAGGTGGGAGGCTATGCTCCTCGAAGGAAACCATCTTTCCAATTTCATTTCAATAATGTTTGCAATTTTCTCCCTACTGGGTGGACCAGAGGCCTAGCTGCCCTTTATGTGGACCCATGTGCCGGGCTTTTGCTAAAAATGACCCTAACAAGTAAGAAGTGAAGCAAGTAATAATTATGTTTATAAATTGTCTTTGATAAATAAAGCGGCAATCTTTCCTAATTTAGTGGCCCTGCTTGCACATTGAGGACCTGAGAACCTCCCAGCTGAGGCACACAAAGGCGTGCTGGGGCCACAAGCCAGAGGCCAGTAGCCACACCTCCTTCTGACTAGAACTGTAAGAAGTATTGCCCCAACACTTACAATTACAGTATTGAAACATATTTCATTACCATGAGAATGGCCACCCCCAACTCCGAGTATATTATTTTTGTTGTTATTGTGAATACTGTACAAAGTTTCTCAAGAATTTTTTTTTTTTTGTAACATACCTCAGAATCAGACTGAGGCATGTTTCCTTATACAAATATTGACATGAATCCCTCAGTTTATTCGGCATTTTCCTGTGAAAGGCTCAGTATGGTAATGTCTTTTCAAACCCTTTCACACATTTGTTCTGACTCTTGGCACCAGGAAGTTCTTATTGTTCTAATCAATGCTTACTGGTCCAATGACATTTTTTCCCTTTTAGAGACAGACATGGTATGTTTCCTTTCTTGAAGTTCTCATGAGAGTTTCTTGTACTGTATTCCATATACAATAGTTTTCCTTTTGCTTTCCTTTTTTGTCAAAGCTTCCCTAGCCAACACCATTGCTAAGTGCATACAATTGTGCAATGCCCAATAAGAAAGCCGCTCAAAATTCCAGTAATTTGCTCTAAATTCATGGTAGACAAATCCACTGCTGAATTGTGGCAGAATCACACTGTGAATGCACCGAGCAGATTACCTTCTTTTTGATGAAGAGGCTTACTTGAGTTTCTAGTTTTGTAGCTGTTGCAAATAACTAGTTTTTCCTATGTGGTTCCTCAATTGCCTAATATACTGATGATATAACATTCTCTCTGCTTGTGATGACTATTTCAGTTTTAAGAGTTGGTTAGTGTACCTTTCTTACGAGAACAGAATTCATTCATTGATTTCTACATTGAAATAAGAAATAGAAATGGAAGCAGGAGGCTGCCTGAATATAAAGGCCCATTTACAGTAGGGGGTGAACAAGTTGGTAGGAGGAGAATCGTTTGACCCTCCCTGTTTTGCCATTCCTAACAATTCTGGTACTCTTTCTAGTGGATGCAGGTATTTCTGGATCTGGTAACATAGACAGTGGCAGAGAACCCCTCCTTTCAGCTCTCAGTGGGAAAGGAGTCTTTAAAGAGTCTGAGAGACTCAGAGCTGAATTCAACCTCACAGGAGGACTTTTCTTACCATAGCTTCCCCTTTTCTCAAAAACATCAGCTCTGTTTGGGGAAAGTGTGTTTGATCAGAGAAAAAAAAAAATCCCTAGGGGTAAAGACTTAAACCACTATGGATTCCAGGCATGGTAAGGGAAACAGAGTCATGTTGGAGCTGGAGTCCAAAAACCGTGAGCAATTCAGGCTGGTTCCTGTAGACTTGGGAGCCACTCCCTCAGAAGCAACTGTACCTGGGCTCAGTGCCCAGGAGGGCTCCCAGGCCTAGGAAATGTGGCTTGGGGCTACCTGGAGAGACTGAGGGCAGGATGCATCATAGAAAGGTCAGGAAAAGGCTGATGCATCATAGAAGGGTCAGGAAAAGGCTTTTGGGGAACATTATCCAGCACCAGAAACAGCCCTAAGCATTCCTCACTGCTCTCTCCCACAAACCCATCAACTGAGACGCCCTCTTCCCTAAATGTTAAAACAGCTGTATTGTCCTCCAGTGTGAAAGCTTCCAAGGCACAATGCCATCATCCCTCCTTTTGGTTACATTCTTTTGCAAGTTATGAGCCAGGTATGATTTATTTCTGGTTCATTTCCTGTGACTCAGTTACACAGGATACAAAATTATGATAATAATGCTTGTCTCCAGATAATGAATAGGAGGGTTTGGGTTTCTTATTTCAGAGATGTTATACAAATGCAAAGTATAATTCCAGCTAAAATCCATGACTAAAGAAATTAAATTTCCTGGAATGCTTTATATCTAACAAGAATGTTTGTAATCCTCTGTATTAACCACTAAATGAGGTGGACTATAAGAAAGAAGATATTTAAAAGAAAGGAATGAGTTCAATGGGAAAAATTAACAAATGGGAAAATTGCAGCACTGCATTTTGTACTTTATGGAGAAAAGGGGTTTGGTAAACATGCAACAGGAAACCGTGTTTGATTTCTGCAAGGGAAATTTAACCAGCAACAGACTCATGTAGAATCTTCAAAGGAGAAATTTCTATACTTGTTTACCTTTTGATATGCAGCTGAAAAAGAACACTATGCTTCAGCTTAAAAGGGGTGATATCACGAATAGTTTACCCAGTTCTGCAAAGAACTAAATACCTAACTGGATATACAGCAAATGAAAAGTTTTTCTAGAAAGAAAGCTGAAAAAAAACCCCACTAGATTTGCGGGGGGGGGGGGCAAGGAGCGGAAGGGATGACATAGCTTTACTATTTTTCCAAATTTCGTTCCCTTTATTCTTTCATAAACACATGAGGCAATCAAATTCAGGATTTTTATTTTATATGTCAAATGCATTTTGGGCATTGAGAAGTGCAGTTGCTAGGAAGAACCACAATATGCCAGCCCATTTCTTTGCTTCTCAACAGGCGAGGAAGAAACTGTGAAGTTGGGAGCCGTGGGCAGAATTGGCTCAAAAATATAGCTTATACCAACTTCAGCTCTGTTACCCACCACAAATACTTCTCATCTTTCAAGTCTGGGACGTAGCCTCAGGACCCTGTCTTTGTAAGGGAGTCCCAATGACCAGAATGCACCTTGACACACGTAATCATATTAAAATGAGATTTGTTCATGATTTACTTTGGGACAATAAGTAGAATGGGAAAGCTGAAGACAAGAGATGAAGAAATATATTTAGCACATTAAACTTGAAGTGATATTCAATTAGTTACATTTTAAATTGCTTAATTATAAAATATATTGAGCCTGGAGAAAAGTACCAAAAGCATAACACATACACTATTGACCCATCACAGACATTAAACAAATACTATCACTTTGCAATATTTGCTTCCAATCTTTTAGATTGAAGAGACTGCATTAAACATCATAAATGATAAACAATGACCTTCTTCTCCTCCCTTATTCATCTCTCTCTCCCCAGAGGTAACTTCTGATCTGAAAGAGGTACATATATCCCCATATTTGTTTTTGTACCTCACCTGGGCCAGTGTGGCTAAGTTGGTTGTAGCATTGTTCTGTAACCGGAAGGTTGTGGGTTTAGTTCCTGGTCAGGGCACATACGTAGGCTGCAGATTTGAACTCCGACCACAGTGTTTCTTTTTCACATCGATGTTTTTCTCCCTCTCCTTTGTTCTCTCCCTTCCTCTCTCTCTAAAAGCAATGCAAAAAATATCCTCAACTGGGAATGAACAAAGAAAAAAATATATATATACCATTGCTTCTGTGTTTTAAAATTTATATAAATATTTTCATGCTGTTTAGTTCATTTTGTAGCTTGCATTTATACTCGATTATGTTTTTCCATTTTATACATATAGTCATGGGTACATCTAGTTCTACATATGTTGTACACATATCATCCTATTCTGTGATAAAGTTGTGGTTTCTTTATTCATTACACTAATAAAGAGAGTGTAAATTGTTTTTACTTTTTACTGCTATATACAGTGTTGCAATGATCATCATTTTACATGTCTTCTTAAACATTTGTGTGAATGTTTCTCTAAAATAGACACTTAGAATTGGAGTTGTTAGTGCCTTCACTTCACCCCATATTGTTCTAACTCACAGTTCACCAGGGGTGTATACACAGTCCTGTTTTCCCACATCCCTATCAGCCAATAGGGTAAATATAAACTGATGTTTTATCTTGCATCTCCCTAAAGGTCAGTGTGGCTGAGCATTCTTCTATTTGGTTCTTCTTTCATATCTATTGCCATTGTTTTCCTATTAGGTATTTAAATTTTTTCTTGTTGATTTTTAAGAATCCTTTGTATATTTTAGTTTATGAATCTTGTCTATATAGGTTGCAAATCTCTTCTCCAGTTTAGTTATCCAACAAATAAGAAAAACAGTGTTTGGGATAGGGTTATGATATTAATATTAGGTAACTTATAAAAATGTCTAGTAAACTTTCTTCTTTGGATAAAGATTTCTCTTCAGCACTGAACATAAAACTACTTATGTTTATCTGAAACTATATATTGTATACAATTCTGAATATTTTCAAGTGATGTGACAGTCTTTAATGCTCATATCTTTGCATACTTTTTCTGTTTATAAATATTGCTAAAATTGATTTATATAATAAAAAACAGATTCTAAGTCCGCTAAGACTGAGTTTGAAATATCCTAGAATGCCAACAGAATATCCTCCAGCAACTACTTATCTTAGAAATCATTTTATAAAACAAATCCTGTTCTTAGTGACATAATTTGTTCTCTGCCCATCATACCAGGGAGAGCTTCATTAGAGGTAAATGTATATCTGTGTACATATGTGTATATTTGTAAATGTCCAGGCAGTATCTTTATTTTAATCTTACACTTCAATTGATAAATTAAACTTTGAGGAAACTGTGTTTTTATGGCACCAGTGCAACATATGCATCATGGAAAAGTAATTTAGTTATGTCTTAATTCTTCACTCATTTCCACTAAAATAAATACAGAACAGATTCAGAAAACTGACACTGAGGACAGACTTAGTGAATCTGTGAGCCTGTGGCTGGAAGCCTAAAATATTATTTTGAATTAACCTATTAACTCATTTGAGATAATTCTATCCAGATTTTAGTCTGTATTTATTCAACTGATTTATTGTCTGTTTTTCTTTCTCCCAAATGGGACTCATTATGCCTCTTTAAAGCAATGTTTTCCATGTTTCCACCATTTTTATTTTCCAAAGTACTTTATATCCTAATTATTGACTTATGTATCATGTAGTCCTAATTATGAAACTTAGATTTACTGTGTGTCCATTTTAATGGGTACGTTTGTATGTATCTACATATATACACATAGACATTGCATCAAAATGGCCTTTTTAAAAGATGGTGATTGTACTTTTAGAAGCATTGTACCCGTTTAAACATTCCTATGGATTTATGGAGATTTCTGAGGTGAAAATGGATTTCCCCATATGACTGCAAATGCTAGAACCAACTAGAGGCCACTCAGCAATCTACTTCATGTCTTAGTTAATCTGTGACATGGGAAGGTGATCTTTGCTTTTCAAATAACAACATGGGGAACTGAGTCTCAGCAGTCTTGGTTGGGGCCATGCCTCTGTAACTTGGTTGGGATCTTGATAGAGCCACTTAGTACTGGCTAATCCATCTGTTAAAGTGAAAATGCCCATCTTCTGAGGTAATCGTGAGATTAACTGTCATGGCCAAAAGCCCTATAAAGTACTCAGTAAATACTAGTTTCCTTCTTACTCTAACAGTGTTTCCTTGACCTCTAAGAATACCCTTGTGAACAGGGTTTTCCCTTATTGGAATCCAGCCCACCGTATAAAAGAAAAATCTTATATTGATCAGTTTTTTCCAACTCCACCAGAAGTCAGGTATACTGGTGAGCCTTCTGAATTCCACCTAAATTATTTGCCATAAATCAGGGCTTTACAACTTGTTCAGATAAACTTTGATATCTTCACAGCCTCATATGTGCCATCCAACTCCAGAAATTTGCCTAAGTGCCACTGGAAAGATCATCCTAATGAACTGTAACACCATGCAATTAGACCTTCCCATCGGTAATGTTAGATAACATTTTTATAGACTCCAATAGTTTACAAAAGCTTCCAGGTGTTTTATCAAGATTCATAATTACATATGTGAAGGTCGGCAGGATAGTTATCCCTCTCTTTTCAATAAGAGGAAGCTGAAGGCTTAGTGAGGCCAAAATACAAAGCAATAAGTGGAGATAGGATTTTAGCATCTTCTGGCCATCTGAATGTTCTACAATGTTGGGTTGAATTCTAATTGAAATTGCCGTTTCTATAGGTAAAATCCATAAATTCATATGACTTTCCCTATGCAATGTTTTCTTACTCAGAAACATTGTAGCAGCAACTGGCATACCTTAATATGAACTAGCATAAGCCCAAATAAGCCTAATTGTTGGAGGGACTGAGAATCCTGCAATGTGACATGTCAGGCAGAGACTGATCAGAGACTCCAACATCAGGACTCATGTCTCTCTCCTTATCTGCGCATTGCTGTTGTTGGTCTCCTTCCTGGGCAAGCTCTCCTTACATGGTGCAAAGGGGGCTACTGAAAGCTCCAATTTCCCTGTTCCTTACAGCCAGAAACTTCAGCAAATAGAGAGCTCCTTTCTCTTGATGTCTTCTGCAGAAGTCCTGGTTTGAGTCTGTAGCCCAGCTCAGTCCAAGACAATGACATCGATGGAGATTCTAGGGATATGTGATTGACAGCCCAATGATAATAGAGGAAGAAGTTTCTAAAATTAAACAGGAGAGCTCTTTTCCCAAAAGAAAGGCAAAAATGTGCTGGTTAGGCAAAAATAACACATCCATTGCATGTAAAATACATATATCTACAAAGAGTCTAACACCATCTCCAATACTATAATTAGACTTGACTAATGAGAAAATAAAAACAAGATAAAAAGAACAAGACAGAGAGAAATTAACCAACCAAAGACTAAGTTAAAAACAAAACCAACAAATGGCCAATCTGGTTAACTAGACATTAGAACTAATTCATTTCTAAAGTTTAAGAAATGTATTTCCTTGACATTGAAAATGTTTTTAATTTATAAAATAAGTAAAAAAGCCAAATTTTACAGAGCATTTTTAAATGTCAAAGTTGGCTTTTTTTTTTTCACACAAATAAAAGGCTTGCTATTTCATCTACCAATTCTTTGTGATGACATTTGAAAATTAAATAATGCCCGTTCATTGGACCGGAGCCCATTGTGTTGTTCAGATTTAAGCTTGCATATTCCTGCTGCCTCCATTGCCCTCAACTTCAGTCAGGCAGGAAAGAGAATTATTTCAGGTTAGAAACAAACTATTAACATCTATCCTACAAATTAAATTGCAAAAATGAATAAGAAAGGACTTAACATGTGGAAAGTCCACTTTACAACATATTGGGTGCTACACCTAAAAATCACCATCCAGTGCAAACAAGAGAAAATTGTTGGTGTCAATGAGTATCTTTAATATAGGTTTCCCCACTATCCAAAAGTAGAGAGTTCCTAAAAAAACTTTCACAAGCCCAAATGGCGTAAAGTGAAGAAACAGTTACCATTAATTTATATAGAAAAATGTTGAGCATTCCCAGACCCAAAACATAAACTACCATCATACCAGATAACACACAAAACCTAAATAAACACTAACATAGTAAAAGTAGAAATGCACAAAATAAGTGGAGATAAAGCACATATGGTCACAGACACAGTTCAAAGCTATGGCGCTCCACACAGATGCTGGGTGTGGCTCCCAGGGAAGGAGCTTGGCAGGGCCACTCTCACTGTTCCGGAGCCCGCTGCCTCTATGAGGGCATACTGTAGAGCAGGCACTGAACACTTCTTGATTTTGTCTTTTTTCTTAAAAGCAAAAATTTTCTTCAGATTTCTTTCAGTTGTGAAAACAGGTACTAATGTAGGTCTTTTTTAACAGTGATGTGGTGTGATGTGAAACTTTGAAAAGCAAGGAACGCTTGTATTTAATATGCTCAATTTCTTTCATCTTTAAGCAATAAATAAAAGTAGATGATCTAATATTTTCCTCCCATACACTAATCAGCTACTTGGCATGACCTGAGTGCATAAAACACTGGTGTAGTCGCTGAATGGATGCCAGACCTCAGGCAGGGGTGGCCCCAAAGCTCTGTGGTCCGTCCTGTGGAAGACAATTATGCTCTTATTATTTAAAACAACATATTAACAACACAGCAGAAGGGTAAGGGAGAAAATTCAATGATGGAAGGTTTGCTGACTTTTTAAAACTCATAGAACAAAATTACTCATATGATACACTGAGAAGTCACAATATTCAAGAATCACAGTCCTGTGTCTTAACAATCACCTTAACAAATAATTTTAGAAGTATTTTAGCAGAACATTTTAACTGAATTTGCTATTTTTACCCCAAAGCCTAAGTCATTTTTTTGATCGATGACTAATTACATATAGCAAAATTCTTTGCTTAAATGCTATAATACCTTATCTTGCAAAAAATACACCTGAAAAATAAAATCTTGGACAAGTCTTTTTCATTTTTCATAAATCTTTCAAAGATTTATACTTATTTTTACAGTGTTATTAATAAAATGAACTTTATTTATTATGTATTCTGATAAAATTTTGACATCCACAAATTTCAGAAAGGACAAATTGAAGAATTTTTGCCAATAAGTAAAGAGAATTTCCATTAATAAATACAGATACTTATCCATTTTCAAACACAACTGGAGTAAACTCTTGGTTATTACATTTGAAATTATTTAATCAGCCCTTGCCAGGTGGCTCACTTGGTTCATTCCATTCACCAGAATGTTGCAGGTTTGATTCCCTGTCAGGACACATACGTAGGTTGTTGGTTTGATCCCTGGTTGGGGCGTGTGCTGGAGGCAATCGATCGATGTTTCAATCTCACATCAATGTTTTTCTCTCACTCTTTCTCTCTCTTCCTCTCTCTCTAAAAAAATCAATGAACATATCCTGAGATGAGGATTAAAAAAAGAAATCACTTAGTCAATTCATATTTTTTCTAAATAGTGAACTAATTTAAGGAGACTAACTCTTCTGATTCTTTTTACAATGACTCCCAAAATCTCAAACAAATTTCATTACAATGACCCCTTAAGTCTCAAAAACATTTCAGAGCATCTACTTCACCTCTCTAAAGATGGGTATAACTAATTGTTTTGTAAGCAGTAGTAATTTTTTGAACTTTGATGTAATGCCCTTGAGAAATGGGATAGCCATAAATTACAACAAGAGCATTTTAGGACACTCTGCAGAATAGCTACAAAGAGAATTCAAGATTAGAAAAGAATTATGAATCACTGTTTGATTTTCAGTTGATTCCAAACCTCAGTAGTACTTGTCATTTAAGTCTACCAATTGTGTAATTAGAATTAGAGAGGAAAGACATTAATTTGCCATAGTTTTGGTTTCTCTACTAAAAGACAATGTTTTACAATAGCATAATAAATGACAATAATTTTTAAACATTTAAAGAGCAATTTTCTTATTTCAATGATTTTTAATTTGGAGAAGAATTTATAGTTTGGACATCTGCAATAACAGTGTTTGTTGTGTAAAAAGAACAAATGGAGAGTACATATGACATGTTAAACTCTATTTCGGGGTTTAGTTACAAGTAAAGAAAGAGAAGAAAAGGAACAAGAGGTAAAATCACTGAATGATCATGTGTTCCACAAGAAATCCATCATCTAACTTTTTCTGCAGTATATCAGTTGATAGCATCAAAAGATAAAAGTCTCATTTGCCAATCACATCTACTAAATAGAAAAACATTTTAAGTGTCAAGCAAATCCAGTTTATAAACGTTCAGATGTGCTCCAGATTATGTCCTCAGGAAATCTAAGTTATGTGTTCTTCTAAGAGAAATCTTAAAAGGAATAATTATTGAAATTATATTACCCTGAGTTTTTCCAGACTGCTATTATACACACAGACATTCTCCCGTGGATTATGTTCCCACCCGCTACTGGCTACTTAATGCTAGCCTTACAGTTTTCTTTTTTCTGACATCTAAGTTGCCTTAATTATTCCATGGCATTCATTTGCTTTTCATGTCAAGTTCAAATTTTAACAGTTTTCCAGTATTTGCCCATCTCTAACCAAATGACAGACCTGCATGATAAGAGGACTGTTAATCATATTATGTGAAGAATAGCTGAAGAACATGCAAAGAGAAATAGAAAGACTAAAAGAGAATATTATTGTTATCTTCAAACATCTGAAGAATTACTAAGTAAAAGGAACCCCTCTACCCTTATTGTAGTTTCACTTTCTTCAGTTTCAGTACCTGTGATCAACCATAGTCCAAAAATATGAAACAAAAAATTCCAGAAATAAATAAATCATAAGTTTAAAATTGTATACCCTTCTGAGTAGCATGAAGAAATCTCACATCATCCTGCTCCATCCTGCCTGAGACATGAATGATACCTTTGTCCAGTGTATCGTGCACACTGTATATGCCACCTACCCATTAATCACTCAGTACTCATCTCAGTTATAAGATCAGTTGTTAAAGTATCACAGTGCTTGTGTTCAAGTAACCCTTATTTCACTTCATAATGATCCCAAAGCATAAGAGTAGTGGTACTGGCAATTTGGATACTCCAAAGAGAAGCTATAAAGTGCTTCCCTTAGGTGAAAAGGTATATATGTATGTATGTATACATATGTATGTGGATAGTATATATGTACTATCCACAGTTTCAAGCACCCACTGTGGGTCTTGGAACATATCTTTGGACCATATCCCCCGTGGATAAGGGGGAACTACTGTATATTTATCTTACTAACTACAGACAGCTTAACTAGGACCAACTAGTTTTTAGCCAGGAAGAAAGAATCAGACTTAAACATTCACAGTAGTACAAAAATAGAATGGACTCTCTAATAAAGCATTAAAGCTAACGGTGGTTATTTGTCTGGTAGAAAAATAATGCAGGAATATCTTAAATGGGAAGAACTTTGTTAACCTGTATAATTGCTAATGAATCTTTCAACTCCAAGTGTCTTTGACTTAATCTTTTTCTAGTCCTTCATCCCACTTACTTGCTACTTGACTCCATCTTCCAATCTACCTAAATCTGACAACCTGGCTTCCATTGTATTTTTTTATGCCTGTTTATTAACCACCAAATTGTCTCTGTTCCCGACAGCAATATTCTCCAAACTATGCAATCATAAGAATATTATTAAACTGCTCAGATCTACAATTTCCTATCTACTTCAAAGGGTGGTTGTGAGGAATAAATCAGGTCATTTATGTAAAGCATTTAGCACAACTCCTGGCACATAGTAATTACTAAATAATATTTGCTGTTATTAGCCATTATTATTGTACCCCAATGCCCAGATTACTGTCTCCATAAGGCATGCATGCACTAATCAGACCCAGGTTTGGTGGGCTCGCTGAAGCAATTTCTCCCACTCTTAGCCATGCAGTTATTTCCAGCTGTTTTGAATTTGCTTAGAGACTTTTGGATAGAGTAGTAGAATTGTAAGGGATTTTCAGATGAGAATCACATCTGTAAAAAACAGAAGTCTACCAAGCTTGGTGTCAGTCTAGGAGTCTTCAGAGGCTTTTAAAAAAGCCCACTTGAAGCAAAGGGAACATTGAATGTCCTATGGATAGCTCAGTATCTGGCTATGTTTATACCTAAAAGTCAAATCAGGAAGTGGCATAAACGCTGAGAGGTCCCTCCCCCAAAAATAAAAGGAACAAGAAATCCAAATTGAAGACATTCAGCAAAATAACTGGCCAGTAGTCTAGAGACAGGACAATTAAATGCAATATAGAATCCTGGATTGGATCCCGGAACAGAAAACAGACATTACTTGAAAAATTAGTGAAATTCTAATAATATAGCTAACAGTATTGTGTCCTCATTAATTTCCTGTATTTGGGTGTTGTATTATGGCCATGTAAAACACAGAGGAATCTGGGAAAGCTGGATGAAGAGTGTAGGGAACTTCACTATTTCTGTAAATTTGCTGCAACTCTAAAATTATTTTTAAATAGAAAGTATGAAAACAGCAAAATATTAAAAGTTTTAAAGGTGACATACTCCTTTAAAATACTCTTATGCCCCCCTCCATGAAACACAAATACACACTACACTGAAATAAAGAAACATTTAAAAATTGTAAAATTAATTGCTATGGACTGAATTGTGTCCCCCAGGAAGGAAGGAAGGAAGGAAGGAAGGAAGGAAGGAAGGAAGGAAGGAAGGAAGGAAGAAGGGAGAAAGAAAGGAAGGAGGGAGGGAGGGAGGAAGTGGGGGGAGAGAGAGAGAGAGAGAGAGAGAGAGAGAGAGAGAGAGAGAGAAAGAAAGAAAGAAAGAAAGAAAGAAAGAAAGAAAGAAAGAGCCTCTTATGCTGAAAGCCTAACCCCCAATGTGATTGTATTTGGAGACAGGGCCTTTATGAGGTAATTAGATTAAACAAGGTCCAGGGTGGGGACCCATTCTGATAGGATTAGTGTCTTCTTAAGAAGACAAATCAAGGGCTCTGTTTCTCCTCAGCCTTGCGAAGACACACTGAGAAGGCTTCAAGCCAGGAAGAGGTCTCTCACCAGAAC
Organism: Anoura caudifer; assembly: GCA_004027475.1. Taxonomy (NCBI): domain Eukaryota; kingdom Metazoa; phylum Chordata; class Mammalia; order Chiroptera; family Phyllostomidae; genus Anoura; species Anoura caudifer. Next base: position 24,181 of record PVKU01005488.1, read on the forward strand.
CCCACTCTACTGAACCTTGATCTTGGACTTCTGACTTCCAGAACATGAGAAAATAAATTTGTGTTATTTACACTGAGTCCCAGGTATTTTGTTATGGCAGCCTGTGTAGATGAATACATTAATGAATTAGTTTTCTACTGCTGCCATTATAAGTTACCACAAGTCTAGGGGTTTATAACAACACAACTGGGTTAATACCAAGGTGTCAGCAAAGCTGTATTTCCTTCTAGGGGTTCTTTTCCAGTTTCTTGAGCCACCCTGAATTCCCTGGTTCATGTTCCCCTTCCTCCAAATTCAAAGCCAGCCACAATGAATCTCTCTCTGACCCTACTGGTGGGAAAGACTCTGCCCTTTTAAGGACTCACCCTGATAATCCAGGTTCATCTCCTTATTTCAAGGTCCATACCTTTAATCATATCTACAAAGTCCTTTTGCCAAATGGTAACATATTCCAGGGACTAGGGTGTAGCTATCATTGGGTGCTATTATCTGCCTACCACAATTAATCTCTATTGGTAATGATTCAAACTCACAAGACTGTTAGGAATATATAAAACCATTTAGACCAAATCAACAAGGTTATTGGGCACATACACATGACTTCCTGACACATGAGCAGAGCATAGTCCACCTAGGAAAGCCCTAGTGTTATATATACTCTAGCCTGACAGCTGAGGCTGGAGGAAGAAAGAACAGAAAACATAAAATTCATTGTTCATTCACAGGTCACATGGGATAGGTTGAGCTTCTAGGAAATAAGAGGGAAAAAAAAACTCTGAACTCAAGCAATACCTGTGATTTTCTTTCTGAAAAAACTTCCTACATTGGAGATATCAGGGCTATCCTTTGCCACTATAGCTCAGAGATCACTGTGTAAAAAAAAATATATGTTCATCCACAAAACTATAAGTCAGGCTTATAAGTCAGTTTAAATTCACCTTCTCTTCAAAATTATCAGCTCAGCAAAAATGGAGAAGCAAACGTTGATATACAAGGGCAACATAAATATACAACACCCAACAGTTTCCCAGAAAAAAAATGCATTTATAAGAATAACTTGAATCAAGAAATAATAAGGTATAAAGAAAATGATAAAAATTATAAAGCTCTACCAAAGACATGGAAGGACTCCTCACTATGTGGAAAGAGATGTGTCATCCTTGGATAGGAATGTTCTAGATTTTAGCCTTGAGGAAGAAGGGGAGAAGCACAACAAGCTCTGGCATGGGCAGAGGCTACTGAAGGGGAAAAAATAAAATAAAATTTAATACCTTGGGCTGGTCGGTGAGAAGTAATGTTTAATTTTTTAATATTAGCCTCCATTTAATACATGTGAAGTACTATGTCCAAAGGTTGCATAATCATTCCTTTGAACACAATCAAAGACAGTGTAGTCTTCTTCACTACTTTTGTTTTTGATGTTTTTATGTATGAACGTCAAAAAAGAGGTATGATTTTTATGTAGCCTCATGACAACTCATCCATTTCCTATAATTTTATCTGCTGATATTCTAAATTATTTGCTAAGGAATAACTAGCACTAAATAGGAATTATTTTTCATTTTATAAGAACTTCTACCCTACTGTTCCATTTTTAGCCAGCCTAAGTACTAAAGCATGTTAAAAGGCTCAGTATACTACTGATTTATCTTGTTCGGTTTTTTTTTTTTTTATTTTTTAAACTGTTCTCCATATGGACTATATTATCATGAAATCTGTTTCACATTATTAAAACCAGCAGTGTAAGACATTGATAATCATAGAGCAGTTATAGTTTATTTTACATTATGGTTTAAAATGCCATCTTAGACTTCGGGTCAAGATGGAGGCATAGGTAGACACACTTCACCTCCTAGGACAACCACAGAAAGAATTATAACTATTTCTTAAAACAAATAACAACCAGAACAGTCAGAAAATTGATCTGTATGGAAGTCCAACAACCAAGGATTTAAAGAAGCCACATACATCTACACAGGTAGGAGGGACAGAGTCATGGAGATGGGTGCAGAGGTGCAGAAATGAGGTATGGCATGGAGAAGAGGTCACTGTGGAACAGATGGTACCACATTCACATGTGGTGGGTAAAAATGGGGAGAGATACCTTGGGAGTGAATGATCCCACCCCCAGGTCATACTGCACAGCCCATGGTCCCTGCACTAGGAAAGTAAATCCCCATAACATATGGCTGCAAAATACAGTGGGGGGTGGGGTGGCAGAAGAAAATGTCAGATTTTCAGGAGAGTTCATTTAAAGGGCCCACATGAACTTAGAATGTACACAAACTCACCCACTCTAGGATTCACCACCAGGGCAACAGCTGGAAGGACACAGGAAATGGGTGAAGTGACTGGAAGCTGGGCTAGTACTAAGCAAACCTCCAGAAGTCAGATAGCAGCACTGTAACCTCTCCAAGCCCTCGTCCCATAGAGAGTCACAAATCAGTGAAGCAAGTTGCCCTACCCTGGCGACTACCTAAAGCTCTACCCCATATAATTTACAGGTGTCTTTTACAGGGAGTCAAAGAAGCTCTACTTAATACACAGAAATAAACACAGGGAGACTGCTGAATTGAGGAGACAGGAAAATGTGGCCCAAATGAAAGAATAGAACAAAACCCCAGATAAGAACTCAGTAAAATGTAGATAACTAACCTATCAGATGTAGAGTTCAGAACACTGGTGATCAGGATGCTCAAAGTACTCACTGAGTATGGTAGAAACATAAGGGAAGAAATGAAGGTTACATTAAGTGAAATAAAGAAAAATCCATAGGGAACCAACAATAGAGAGATGGAAGCTGAGAATCAAACCAACAATTGAGAACATAAGGGAGGAAAAAGCATTCAATCAGAACAGCAGGAAGAAAAAAGAATTCAAAAAAATGAGGACAGGCTTAGGACAACATTAAACATGCCAACATCAGAAGTATAGGGATGACAGAAGGTGAACAGGAAGAGCAAGAAACTGAAAACTTATTTGAAAAAATAATGAAAGAAAACTTCCCTAATTTAGTGAAGGAAATAGACATACAAGTCCAGGAAGCACAGAGAATCCCAAACAAGTTGGACCCAAGAAGGACCACACTAAGTCACATAATTAAAATGCCAAATGTTAGACTTCTGGCCAAGATGGCGGTGTAGATAGATATACTGTGCCTCCTCCTCGCTCAACCAAAAGAAGGAGACAATAATTTTTTTAAAAAAACACCAGATGTGCTAGAAAATCAAACTGTATGGATGTCCAACAGCCAAGATGTTAAAGAAGAAACATTTATCCAGACCAGTAGGATGGGCAGACAGGAAGCCAGGAAGAGAGGACTCACAGCAAGGCAGTGGCTGGAGGACCATGGTGGGCGGTGGTTGGCAGAGCAGGCAGTCACACATTTGCATGTGGATAAACCAGGAGAAACAACTGGGGAGCGAGACAGACCAAGCAACACAGCGTTTCAGTGCAGGGAAATGAAGACTCAAAGCCTCTGACTGAAAAAATCTGCAGGTGTTGCGGCAGCAGGAGAAACTCCCAGTCTCACAGGACAGTTCATTGGAGAGAAGTGTGCCCTAGAACGTACACAGACCCATACACCTGGGAGTCAGCACCAGAAGGGTCCAATTTGCTTGCGGGTAGTGGAGGAAGTTACTGAAAGCCAGCTGAGAGCCCAGCAAGCAGCACTGCTCCTTCTCAGACCCCTCCCCCACATACAGTGACAAAATGTATTCAACCAGAATGGAATAAAGAAACCAGAATTCAAAAAAATGAGGAGAGGCTTAGGAACCTCTGGGACAACTTGAAACATTCCAACATCTGAATCATAGAGCTGCCAAAGGAAGAGCAAGAAATTGAAAACTTATTTGAAAACATAATGTAGGATAACTTCCTCAATCTATCAAAGGAAATAGACTTCTAGGAGGTCCAGGAAGCTCAGAGAGTCCCACAGAAGTTGGACCCAAGGATGCACACACCAAGGCACATCATCATTAAGTTACCCAAGATTAAAGAGAAGGAGAGAATCTTAAAAGCAGCAAGAGAAAAAGAGAGAGTTACTTACAAAGGCATTCCCATTGGACTATCAGCTGATTTCTCAAAAGAAAACTTGCAGGCAAGAAAGAGCTGGAAAGATGTATTCTAAGTCATGAAAGGCAAGGACCTACATCCAAGATTACTACAGCCAGCAAAGCTACCATTTAGAATGGAAGGGAAGATAAGGTGCTTCCCAGATAAGGTCAAGTTAAAGGAGTTCATCATCACCAAGCCCTTATTATATGAAATGTTAAAGGGACATATCTAAGAAAAATAAGATGATCAAAATATGAACAGTAAAATGACAATGAACTCATAACTATCAACCACTGAACCTAAAAAACACCCCAAAAGCATACTAAGTGAACAACTAGAACAGGAACAGAATCACAGAAATAGAGATCACATGGAGGGTTATCAGTGGGGAGGTGGAAGGTGGAGAATGGGGAAAAAGGTACAGAGAATAAGAAGCATAAATGGTAGGTACAAAATAGATAGGGGGAGGTTAAGAATAGTATAGGAAGTGTAGAAGCTGAAGAAATTACATGTATGACCAATGGACATGAACTAAGGAGGTGGAATGCTGGTGGGAGGATGAGTGCAGGGCAGATGGGAATAAAGGGGGAGATGTGACTACTGTAATAGCATAATTGAGAAAATATATTTAAAAGAAAAAATGCCAAAGGTTAAAAATAGAGAATCCTTTTTTTAAAATTTTTTTAATATATTTTATTATGCTATTACAGTTGTCTCATTTCTCCCCCATCATTCCCCTCCACCCTGCACACCCTCTCCCACCCACATTCCACCCTTTAGTTCATGTCCATGTGTCATAAGTTCTTTAGCTTCTACATTTCCCACACTATTCTTGCCCTCCTCCTGTCTATTTTCTACCCACCATCCATGCTATTTATTCTCTGTACCTCTTCTCCCTCTCTCCTCTTCCTGTTGCCAGCCCTCCATGGGATCCCCATTTCTGTGTTTCTGTTCCTGTTCTAGCTGTTTGCTTAGTTTGCTTTTGTTTTGGCTGTGGTTGTTAATATCTCTGAGTTTGCTGTCTTTTTACTTCATTTTTTATCTTCTTTTTCTTAGATAAGTCCCTTTAACATTTCATATAATAAGGGCTTGGTGATGATGAACTCCTTGAACTTGACCCTATCTGGGAAGCACTTTATCTTCCCTTCCATTCTAAATGAAAGCTTTGCTGGCTGGAGTAATCTTGGAGGTAAGTCCTTGACATTCACAACTTGGAATACTTCTTTATAGCCCCTTCTTGCCTGTAAGGTCTCTTTTGAGAAATCAGCTGACAGTCTGATGGGAACTCGTTTGTAGGTGACTGTGCCCTTATCCCTTGCTGCTTCTAGAATTCTCTCCTTCATTTTAATCTTGGCTAATGGAATTATGATGTGCCTTGGTGTGTTCCTCCTTGGGTCCAACTTTTTTGGGATTCTCTGAGCCTCCTGGAATTCCTGGTAGTCTATTTCCTTTGCCAGATTGGAGAAGTTTTCCTTTATTATTTGTTCAAATAAGTTTTCCACTTGTTGCTCTTCTTCTTCCCCTTCTGGTACCCCTATAATTCGGATGTTGGGATGTTTAAAGATGTCCTGGAGGTTCCTAAGCCTCTCCTCATTTTTTTTGAATTCTTGTTTCTTCATTCTTTTCTGTTTGGTTGTTTCTTTCTTCCTTCTGGTCCACTCCATTGATTTGAGTCCCAGTTTTCCTCCCATCACTATTGGTTCCCTGTGTGTTTTCCTTCATTTCACTTATTGTACCCTTCATTTGTTCATCTAATTTGCGACCAAAATCAACCAATTCTGTGAGCATCCTGATCACCAGGGCTTTGAACTGTGCTTCTGATAGGTTGGCTATCTCTTGGTCTCTTAGATGAATTGGCTCTGGGCTTTGATCTGTTCTCCCATTTGAGCCTTTTTTTTTTTTTTTTTTTTTTTTTTTTTTTTTTTTTTTTTTTTTTTTTTTTTTTTTTTTTTTTTTTTTTGATGGTCACAGCTGTTACATAGTGAGGGGCAGAGCCTTAGGTGTTCCCCACAGCAGGACAGCCCAGTTGCTGGGTTGTGCTGCTGTATGTGGGGGTGGGATCCAAGAGGGAACAATGGGGCTTGCTCCTCTCTCTCCCAGATTCCAGTCCCTTCCGCCACTTCCCCTTTGCCTGGATTATCTGCGGGAATGTGGGACCACCTGGTCAGCCACCTGCCTTGTGCGGCTTCACTGGGGGCTGCCTGTTGCCACCCCATACCCGGGGTCTACTAGCCACCGCCTGTGCACCTGGGATCTGCCAGCCACTGCTGCCTGCTTACCCAGGTCCTCCAACCTCCACTTTTTCCTGCTGCGACTCTGCCCCTCTTATTGTTCTGGATGAATGGTTGTTGGACTTCTGTACAGGTCAATTTTCTATCAGTCCTGGTTGTTTTCTTGTTTCTAAATCTTTGCTGCCCTTAATTTTGATTGTGCAAGGAGGGACAGTGTGTCCACCTACGCCTCCATCTTGGCCAGAAGTAAAAGAGAGAATCTTAAAAGCAGCAAGAGAAAAGCAGAGAGTTACCTACAAAGGGGTTCCCATAAGAGTGTCAGCTGATTTCTCAAAAGAAACTTTGCAGTACAGAAGGGACTGGCAAGCAGTATTCCAAGTGATGAAAAGCAAGGACCTACAACTTAGATTACTCTATCCAGGAAAGCTATCATTTATAGTGGAAGTGCAGATAAAGTGCTTCCCAGACAAGGTAAAGCAAAAGGAGTCCATCATCACCAAGCCATTATTACATGAAATGTTAAAAGAACATATCTAAGAAAAAGAAAATCAAAACTATGCATATTAAAAGGGCATCAAATTCACAACTATCAACAAAAACAAATTTGAATCTAAAAAAAAATCAGCAAACAATCAGAACAGGAACAGAATCCTAGATATAGAGATCATTTTGAGGGTTATCAGGTAGGAGGGGGAGAGTATAATGGGGGAAAAGGTGTAGGGATTAAGAAGCACAATTGGTAGGTACAAAATAGACAGGAGGATGTCAAGAATAGTATAGGAAATGGAGAAGCCAAAGAACTTACAAGCACAACCCATGGACATGAACTAAGTGGGGGAACTGCTGAAGGGAAGGTGGGTACAGGGCAGAGGGGGGCAAAGGGAGAAAAACTGAGATGCCTGTAATAGCATAATTAGTCAAATATATTTAAAAATAAATAAAATGCCATTTTAGTCCCTTATCTCCAACATCTTTAAAAATGTGAGATTCTCTATAATGTTGAAATTCTATACATTTGCTGTATACTTGAGGTTTCTTCTTCTGAGATAAATATGTCTAAAATGATCATTTATAAGTTTAAATAACAAATCTTTCATGTTAGAGATTTATGTCTTCATGTTTTTAAATTATACATGTTTAAAGATTTATAACAAAAATCATTACTGTAATTGTCATTACAGTATCTGAATAAAAGGTGTTCAAAACTCATAAACAAAATATGAAAGAAGTAATTGTTATTATTTCTTTGTAATTTGAAATTCTTCCATATCTGCTTCATCATTTACCTATGTTAAAAAAACTATTATGAAAAAATTAAAGGAGTAACAAAGGCATTCAAATAACCTAACTCCTCTAACATTTTAATTCTCTCTCCAGTGTAGTTACAATAATGTAATTAAATTGTGGCATATTTGCTTCAAGTATTTTAATTTTGATGATTTATTAAACCTGCCCAACTCTTTACTCTAGAGATAGATCACATAGGGCACAGATGATATAGGAAGGGAAATCCTCAAAGCATATATAATATTGAAAAAGGAGAACTTAGAAATGTGAGAACAAACATCAGAAGAGGGAGGAGTCAAGAGCAAAATGGGACGACAACAACAACAACAACAAAAACAGTAAAATGTTGAAGAGACACAGACTTGAAAGCATGAATCATTCTTAGGTGAGTATAGCTGAGCTCTGTCATCATGGGGTCCATTTTCTTGACTCAACAGAAGATATTTAAACCCATCATGCCCTCTTTCCAGTGTGTGAGGTATAAAAGAGATAAAATCAACACTGCCTTCTAGTATGTAATTCCCAGTATGGTTGAGCTAACCCTCTGCCTTCTTTATTTCATTGCAGTTTTTGTTGGTGAAACTTTGTTCTTTTCTGTATACAAATATTTTAAACCTGTTGAAAGATATAATCATATCTCTAGACCTGACCACTGCTGGGAAGCCAGAAGTCGAGGAGGGAATGAGGTCAGAGTCCAGGTATGCTTCTAGACAGCAATATTTAAAAGAGGAGCACCATCCTTGTTGAGAACAGGTGGGCACATGCTTTCACACAGGAGCCCATGTTTTTCTTTTCCTACTTGAGACCAAAGTGCCTAGTCCAAGTGAGACCAGAGTGACCAATCCAAGCAAGGCCATGTCTAGCTATCCTGGGTATGGGAAAGTGGGAGAACCCACCTTTTTTTCTCTCTCCTTCCTCAGTCCTTTTCTCCTGCTTATTTCTCTTGGGACTTTCAGTCTAATTTTGAGTATGGGGGGGGGGGGGAAGATGAAAATAAAGTTTCAGAACAAATTCAACTAAAATGCAGGTTGTGAGAATTTGTTCCAGCAGTATATTTTAGGTTTACGCCAAGTAATGTGGACTGAAATTAGAATGACTTGACCCTTCTCACAGAACACACTACACTCCATACTCAGTGAGGCAAGCTTAAGGAAGCTGAACAGAACTTGGTTGATCCAGCTATGGTCAAGAAAGGTAGAAATGGCCAAAGCACCTACATCTTAGTCTAATTCAGAAAGGCAAAGACTATACTTTCAGGGATCATTTCTAGTTTGTTTATTCAGAAAGGCAAACACATTGGTGTGGTTTGAGGCAGAAAGCAAGAAAATCTGGTCTCAAAAGTCAGAACTGTTATTGACTAGCTGATATCACTCAACAGATATCAGTGCAAATAGTGCATAGGAAGCCATGAGCTTTATTTGAGGCAAATTATCACTTAGAGGAATAAGGAGAGGGAATGTAATTAAGTTTCCAATTTATATAGATTAAAATAACAACAACACACATTACCTAAAATATAAAATTCTGTACATGTAAAGAATGACAAAAACTATAAGAGTATAATAAACAGAAACAGGGAGGGGATGAATGGAGAGGTAGATGCCTCTTTATAACAGGGTGCAGCCAAGATGGGGGGCCCCAAATAGGGATTTGGAATGGGGTCCAGAAGTCAAGGTGTCTAGGAAATATTAGAAAGACATAGAGAATGTCCTCACCGCCCCCCCCCCCCCACAGGTGTGAGTTGGGGAAAGGGACAAATGGAGCAGGGCCATTGAGAGCTGTTTTGCATAGCAACAGCTTTGCAGCTAACCTCTGGCATGGTCATTTAACGTACCTATAACCTTTAACTGGTTTCATAGATATGTTGAATAGCTGTGGCCACGCTTTGAGCCAGAGAGAAGGGAGTGACTTCCACCCAAGATGTAACTGGGAGGCAACCCCCCTGGTTATAGCACCCATGTGAGAGCTTAGAGATAATTGGCTCCACACCATAGGGCCACACCTGCCCAGACTCACTCTGGCAGCCCAGTAAAGCTGGAAGGATACAGGAGTGCTGGCAAGTGAAGCCGATTGTGGGAGGAGTTGGAAATCGGGCTGCAGAGGAGGATTAGCACAGGGATTTAAACTGAGACGTGGCAGCCATTAAGGGAATCACCACATGGCTGTGGCCAGAGTGGGGACTCCCACAGCCCTGTGAGGGAGAACCACCATGCAGCTTTAGCAGAGAACCACGCCTCAGCTTTGGCAGAGTGGCGACCAACCCCCTCGAAGCTTTGCCAGGGAGAGCCACGTGTTTTGGGCAGAGTGGAGACCTCCCTGCAGCCTTGGTGAAGAGAGGATCATGCGGCTTCCAGGAACCTGAATCACGGACTTCTTCTTTTCCTGAGACACAGTACCCCCATTTAGGGCAGAGGAAGAAGGAAGCACTGTGTGTCCGTGGGTATCCTAAAGGACTTTGATATTTTAATGAAGACATTAGGTCACTACTTTAAGTCTGTAAAGCTTTAAATAAACATTTCCTTTCCTTTTCACAAACCTCTGGCATTGAGAGGCATCTTTCCTCTGGCGGTGGATGTAACGAACCTGGGGGATTCCTATCAGTAATTGTATATTGTACCCCCATTTGGCCTGTTCTGTAACATCATCAGACCCTCTTCACCTTGTAGTGAATCTCCTAGACACTTTGTCTAAGAAATTATTCAATTTCCAGAATAGCTCCTCAGTCCCTAAACCCAGGAAACTATTCCACAGGCAATGGCCTGAGAACAAGCCCCCATGATGACCCTTCTCCTGAACTCCATCTGTTAATTTGACATCTGAGTGAGTTTTTTATTGAGTTTCAGGGGCTTCAGCCGATAGCAAAATGAAAATACAAGTATTACCTTGATCTCTCCCAAATATTATTCATTGCAAACATCTTCCCCCTTAATTCTCAGAGCCCAAGAAGCATAAATTTTAAAATATTCTTATTGATATCCTTTAAATTATTATCCCCAGGATAGGGGAAAAAAATCGACCCCCATCGAGCCACTTCTCACCTGTCTCTTAGTTTTTCTTTTTGTTCTGCAAGAATTATGAGCCCTTTTCTGCTATCAGTCCATTATCTGTGTTCACCACAAGGCCTGATTCCCTTCTGTACGTGACACGATGTGTCATTGTCTGAGGGCTCCCTACACCAGTCCACTCTGGGTGGAAAACAACTTCTGCCACACACACAAATAAATCTGTTCAGATCACCCACTTTAATCACTTGGTTAACTATAGTGCAATGAGCGACAATACATTTTTTTAGTTCTCGCTAGGGACAAAACAATGTTTAATTAGGCATTTAAAAGCCACTGTTAACTTATAAAGACCTCATCACAAATGTTTTTTTCAACCAACTCAGTGATCTGAAAGACCAATTAGTTTCAATTCACACTTATTATCTATCCCTCATTAAAGTATTTAGTTCAGAATCTAGAAAACTGTTGATGTTTTACTGAGGATCAGAGGAATATATTTATATATATATATATATTTGTCCTTTAAAAAATTATCTTGCAAAGTATCTTCCTGTATGTTTTCTTTTTTAATTACACAAACCTACAGATCTGCTCCTCCTGAAAATGCCCTTTGTTGAGACTCGAGTTCTTGCTCGAAAGTCCTGTTTATTTTGTCGGGGACCTTCATGGAGGGCGCCAGAGATTTGTCTCCTGAGGCAGCTACTGTCAGGAGAGCATTAGCAGCTGCATCTGTTGCAGATCCACAGGACTGCAAGACCGTGCCACCATGACCCTTTGCAATGCGTGGCCTCTCTGAATGCACTTGTCTCAAACAAGTGGACAGCCACAGCTAGTCCTCCTGCACAGGCTTGCAACCCCCAAAGTACATGCTTCTTGCCAACTCTAAAGTCCAGCTTCAAGACAACAGAAAATACATAGAAAGAGTGTAGAAGGTATATTACTCAGGGATTTCCAGAGACGTAGAACCAATAGGAAATAGGCAGGTAGACAGACAGACAGATGGATAGATGGGCAGATAAAGTTTAAGGAACTGGCTCACATGATTGTGGAGGCTGGCTAGTCCAAAATCCATAAATCAGATTATCAGGCTAGAAATGCAAAGAAGAGTGAATGCTGCATTCTCGAGTTCAAGTACCTCAGGGCAGCAGGCTGGAAATGCAGGCAGGTCTTCTATGCTGCAGTTTTTCCAACTTTTTCTTCTTTAGGAAACCTCAGTCTGTTCTCTTAAGGCCTTCAACTTCAACCGGTGGGGCCCACCCACACCATTGAGGGTGATCTGTCTTACTCAAAGTTTACTGACTGAAATGCTCACCATATCTAAGAAGTGCTTTCACAGCAACATCTAGACTGATGTTTGACCAAACAACATGGCACCAAACCTTAGCCAAGTTGACACAAGAGACTGCAGGCTAGAATTTGAATGACAGCTCTGCCACAAACTTACTCTAAGAATTTTGGGCCTCAGTTTCCTCATCTGTCACATGCATCCCCAAATGAAATAAGTGAGAATAAATGTGACTTTGAAGTGCCTCAAGGATGGTTAATGAAGCCGGATTTCCGCTTACTAATTTGCCACCAGTAATGTACTAAAGGAATACAGATAAGTCATTCTTTGAGCCATGCAAATTTCAGTTCACATAATTATCAGACTAGTTACATTTTGTTAAATTCAAACAAATACTGTCTGGCAGTAGAGTTCAGGCAGATTTCAGTAGATTCTGTATTTAAGGGAGCGTTAGGCTTGAGTGTCTGTAGGGGAATATACTGAACTCGCTGGATTATCACAGACCACTAAAAAAATCTAGCTAGATTTCTTTGTACCAGGAAGACAATTTATTTCCATTCAGTGAAGTATGGCTGCGTAATGTGAAGGATACCATAGTAGAAATTATGTACTCTAATTGTGTGATACTAAATCAGTTACTTGACCACTCTTGACTTCAATTCCTTTCTAGAAGGTAAAAAATTTGGATAAAATGACTTTAATACTTCTTCCAATTTCATATTGAAGTCTATTAGGATTCATGTTTTCTTTTTTTGAATGGTATATATTAATTAAGGAGTATTTGATGTTGGTTAAATCAAATGTTTTAAGCTTCTAAGTGTATTAAGGCATAAAGATAATCTGAAACTTCAAGATTAAAATATTTTATTTTCTTAGAGTTCAGGTCATATAGCATAATAACTACTTCGATTAGCTCCTACAATGAAATCACTTGATACTTCTGTTTTTACATTTCCTGTTCAAACTTTTTATTCTCAAGGGGTCTATGACTGCATCTTCCTCCAGCCAATCTGGTTGCAGTTACTTCTCTTTGACAGCATCTAAGGTATATTTACTAGACCCATTCTTTCTCCAATTTAATACTCCTCAGCAAAACACTCCACTTTTAGGGATTAATCATTATATTATTACACTTTTTGATCAGTTTAGATGCTTCTTATTATTTTTCACTGCTTGATCTTTGCTTCTAAACTACAAGGTATGCTAGAGGATAACATTTGCAACAAGGCTATTTTCAGAAACAAAATTCAATAGTAATCCATTCCTTGCAAAAGGAACAACAAATGTTTAAGTGGATAAACAGGCAAATCAACAAAGAGGAACAAAGAAATACTCCAAATACTTCAACTCTTCTTATTCATTGTTGTGTGTCCCATAGTGCTTGGTACAGGGCCTTATACATGTAAGGTATATTAAAAACAAGTTTAAAAGATTCAAGAAAATATATATAAGAAAAGATCAAAGAAAAAATTCAAGTGTTGACCACACAGCCATATATCCAGTCCTAGCTGCATATTTCTCTTAGCCCTTCTAATATTCAGTCAACAAGTATTATTTCAGCATCTGTTGTGTGTCTGGTACTCTGTCAGCACCTGAGAACACAGCAGTGAGCAAAATAGGAAGGATCCCTGACCTCCCTGAACTTATACCCCCTCACCTCACTACTTGAAACCATATAAAAGGTGCAGCAAATAAAGATGATGCCTTTATTACAAACCAAGAAATCAGGGAGATTTTTTGTAGTTTTTTGTGCGGTGTTTGTTAAAGTACTCAACATCTACTTTGGTCACCAACCTATTATTTTTTCTTTTGAAATAGAGAATTGGAACCACATTATTTACATAACATACTTGGACACTCAGTGTCCAACATTGGGATGGAGTTTTTATGGAGTTGTTATTATTTAAGGACCTCATAGGATTCACCTTGGGCCCATGAACACCTAAAGAAGAAAGATGTCCTTCTAGGCCTGTGACAACATTGAGTGGGTGCCAGCCTGTGTGCTGGGCAGCTTTATGCTGTCCTGAAGTTTGTAGACTTGGGCAGTAGTATATTGCTTCCATTGGATTCAACATTTTAATATTGACTCATAATATTTACGCATAAAACCATTTATTTAATACTGATTTTTCTCCCTTTTATTTCCTCTCATTTATATTGGTATCAAAAAGAATTTTAAGAGCAAAATAATTGATTCAAAGCCTTCATAAATACAGTGTCGAGAAGAGATAGAATTCAAATTAGTCCATTGACATAGGTATTGAATGAATGAATAGAGGATTTAGTAGGAAAAGCAGTTACAATTATTGGCTAGAACCAGGCTTGGGGTTTTCTATGATTTATAATTATTTACACTGCTTGGCAAGCATCGATGGAGCTCCTGCTATTTGTCAACATAATGCAAGACCCTGGGGACACAAAGATGGATAGAGGTGTAGTGTGTACGTTGTGTCTAGGCCTCAAACAGCAGTCAAATCTCGTTTTGCAAACTGAGATTAATCATGGAAACATTTGACCTCTTTTGCATGCCAGAAGACACGTAGGCTTTGTAATTGTGACTACATCACTTTTAACATTTCCCCTTCTGAAAATATAACTATGTTTATGGTGAAAATTGATTAAAATGCTTAGCACACAATTTTCATTCTCTATTACCAATTTTCCATTAATAATGCTGCTTTCTATGGGGGAAAATTGGTAACTCATGACTGGTATTAATCAGAGCATTAAATTAACTACATCTTTTCTAGCAGTTTTAATAATGAAATAATACTAAACTTGGAGAAGAGACTTATCATCAATGGTATATTACATAGAAGCTTGTCATCCAAGAGAATTTTCAAGCATATAATTTGCAGGCTGCTGCTATGTGCCCTAGTCAATCCTAAAGTAAAGACTGTTGTCCAAATTAATTTTTTATGCGCAGATATCCCGCACCATCACCCAGCCCAGAATATAAACTCTGTCACTCCTGCAACCCTCTTCTAATCACGTCATTCAGGTAAATTGGCTGCCAATCCTCATCCCAAAGATGGGCCTAGAAAAATGATTTTTGAAGACTCTTGATAAGCATCCTCAAATTTACACTTACAACTCTAACTATTTGGTACTTCCCTTTTGCAAAAAAAAAAAAAAAAAAAAAGAAAGAAAGAAAGAAAAGAAAATTTATTAGAACTCTCACCCCACCCCAGTTCTTCTTTTCTGTTTCAAATCCAAATCCGGCTAGACTATAGATAAAGTTCAAAAAAAACTGCAGGTTTTACCTATTAGAGGAAAACGCCCTGTGCTAAACCTAACTTCAGTTTTGTTTGCTATCATTCAAATGTATTTTTTCTTAGTCTGTTATCTTATTCTGTTTTTAGTCAACCATTATACCTCCCCAAACAGCTGTGGAAATAGCTTCCCTGATATCAAGGAATATATCAGCTTCTATAAAGATTAATACTAATGCATCTGCACAATTAATTCTAATGTTCTCATTTTCTTCCTTACCATTAGCAAAATAGAATAGAACAGGTAGAAAAATGTATTGCTAATCATTAAAATGTTAATGAGTCAACAGGTGGCAAATTATGTCAGCAGAGGACATCACATACATTTAGTTAGTAGGACATTTTATTTACCCTGTTTTAAAAAGGATCTCAGGTGGCTATAGTAATTTGTAAAGTATCTTCAGTTTGTTGAAAGAAAATTTTAACTGACAATTTATGTAAGCGTTGGGTAGAAAATGATACAAATGATACGCCTGGCACTTAGAGCAACTTGTACAATGTCTTACACAGTCAAAAGGTTACCTTGGCCGGACAGGAATTAACAGACTCTAGAAATGTTTGAATTCCTTCAGACTTCTGTCTTTCAATTGTGTAATTTTCCTGACATTTGAAATTTCTAAAGTAAGTCTCCAAAGAAGTTAGCATTACGTAACACTGAGCCCATGCATTTATTGGCCAAGGAATGTACCTGCCCAGTGATTCTTAGCTCCCTCCCAAAGCTGAAGCTTTAGAATCTCGAGAAAATATTTCCTTCTCACTTTGTACTTACTTAGAGAGAAGCATTCAGTGACTTCAAAACCAGGTGTCCATGTTTATCAAGCTTCTTATTCTCTTTATGACAGAGACTAATGTTTTCCCTCTCATTTTATTTGTAAAACCTAAAATCAATGAGATGCCTTGTTTGCACCAGGTCGCACAATTTATATATGAGTGAGAAAAAAATAATAAACCACTGACTTCCTGCCTTTCATTCTCTTTACCCATTTATCTAGTTCCTGATCAAACACATTAATGAGAAAGAGACTAGGTGGCAAAAATCTTTTTAAATCTTAGGAAATTCAACACCTCTTTCTCATAACAGTTTCATGTTTCTCTCTCATCACACATTTTATAGGCAGATAGCACAAATAATGTGTTTGAGCTTTATTTGTAACCCATTCCCAAATCTATGTTTTAAAAATTATAAAAAGCAAATTTTGCCCTAGAAGTTCCAAGACATTTTTGACCCCCGTTTTTCTTCTTCCTTGTTATTCTGGTCACTCCTCAGGTTTTGAAAACTATATCCCCATTAAACCCAATGTTCAGATTAGTCACATCATTTTCACTATAGCACAGGTTTATACAGTATAAATTTATATCGATGTGCTCTCTCCCCCATGTATATTTTCTTTAGGAATAAAAGTCTTTGTCAG
Source organism: Anoura caudifer (assembly GCA_004027475.1). Classification (NCBI taxonomy): domain Eukaryota; kingdom Metazoa; phylum Chordata; class Mammalia; order Chiroptera; family Phyllostomidae; genus Anoura; species Anoura caudifer. The sequence continues at coordinate 40,729 of PVKU01005488.1, forward strand.
TAATTAAAATAACTGTAAACATTAGAGGTACAAAAAGACACCCAGTGTCATCCCAATTAGCCTTACTGGCTTGTAGAACAGCATATGCTGAGAGTTCCTTCCAGTATTGATAAAAAATATCCCCATGTGGAATCAAGAGGGAACCCTAAGCAAAGAGGAAGACGAACAATAGGGTAGAAATGAAGCGCATAAGACATGTTCTGGAAACAACCCTTTTGTCTAAATTTTAGGGAGCACAGAACAGTGTAAATGAGCTTGAACCTAAATCCAGACAGCTGGGGTCCCAATTCCCACTGTGGCACAAAGCCTGAAATTAGGATTCGAAGTGCTGCCTTGACATCTGATAAAATTGTGAGGTCCTCAAATGGCCTAATTCCAAGTGTCCTTCCCCACATTGCTCTGACGGATAAGGTTCCCCAGCCAAACACAGTGCCTGCTCACCCCCGGTAGTGACTTGCAGTTCCCTGACAGCTCATGGAATGATCCAAATAAGCCAGCCACTTCCTCCCCTAGGAAACAGGATTCACCTCACCCTCTTGTTAGTACAAAGCCTTCTTTCATAAATCCACTTGTCTACTCTGTTCTGGGCCCCCCATGTGGCCCTGCTGGGAATGCAGAGCCGTCCTTCCTGGACTGTGAGAGTACGTGAGAAATTCCTGTCTGTCACGTCTGTTCAGTGTCAAGTGTCATGGGTTTGACCATCTTGATGATGAGAAGGTAAGAATCTCTCCCTAACAGGGTGAAGAGCAGGCAAACAAAACAACCACTTTTAGCTGTGTGACTTTGGAGAAGCTACTTCACCTCTCTGTGCTTCAGTTTTTTCATTTTAAAAAATGCAGATGATAATGCCACCTGTTTCTTTTTCTTTCTTTCTTTCTTTTTTTTTTTTTTTTGTAGGACAAGAAGTTTTTTTTTTATTATTTGTTATTTTTTTATTTTAATTATTGTTTAAGTACAGTTTTCTGCCTTTTACCCTCAGCCCAGCCCACCTCCCACCCCCAGCCACCTGTTTCTTAACGCTGCTGTGTGGGGGTAAAACAGTGGCTGGCACAGAGTAAGCACCAAGCTTGATGGTTGCTAATCAAGGCCTTCTTATATGTCAGTCACTGCTTCAACACGTTACGTATTTAACGTATTTAATCTCACCACAAACCTATGAAACAGATGTAGTTATTATTATCATTATTTATTTTTATCATCAATGACAAAATTAAAAGGGAGAGTACATAAATTACGTGCTGAAGATCATGCAGCTGATGAGTGGCTGAGCTGTAACAGAGATCCAGGCAGCCTGACTAGAGCCCTCACCTGTGAACAGGGCTGACAGGTCCCCAAATCCACCCACCTGGTACTGTAGATTAGGACACCCTCCATACTCTTTGTTATAACCTTTAGCGGATTGAATTCTAATTCCTTGTTAACTTGCCACCATTATCATTAGACAATCCTCCACAAAGGCAGAAATAGCATTTATTATTTATTACTGAATCTCTAGACTCATATCTAAAACAGCGCACAGCCTGCCATAGATCTGTGGGCAGTTCTTGTTGAACAAAAAAGAATGAATGACTTTGTGGCCAGGCTCAGGGGCTCCTCACATGTCTGCTCTGCCTTCTCTCTGCACATCATTTTACTGCTCGCAGCAAAATGTTGGAAGCCCTGAATCCCCCTTCTGGTTCTCCTTGAGGAGCTTTCTCCACCTGTCCAGGAAATGGAGAATTTCTCCGAAGCTCTGTTCTAAGTCATCTTCTCTCTCTCTGTACACATAACCTTCTTCAGGAAACTCACGGCTACATTTTAAAAAAGGCTTCCTTCTCCTTTCAAGTAGATTTGAAAGTCTGTCTCTTTAAGATAACTCTCATTTCTTTCTTTTTTAACTTAATATTTATTGTCTTTTTTTTTTCATTACCATTTAGTCCCCTTATAACCACGCCCACGCCCACGCCCCAGCAATCCCCACACTGTTGTCCATGCCCATGAGTCCTTTTTCCTTTTTGCTCAAATCCTCCACCCAGGTACCTCCCCGCTCCAACTAGCTGTCATCCTGCTCTCCATCTATGAGTCTGTCCCCATTTTCCTTATTAGTTCAGTTTGCTCATTAGATTCCACGTATGAGTGAAATCCATCACTTCTCGGCTTTTTGGCTATTGTCAAAGTGACAATAGCCAAAAATCTCATTTCTTTCTGAAGTTCAACATTCGGATTTTTGACTTTGGTCTCCCATCATCATACTGTCCCCACAAATTGAACATGTTTAAAATTAATTGCACTATTAACAACCCCTCACCTGCTCTCACATTCACATTGTTGTCCCTCTATCTGTAAAAGTTGTTGTTTTCTTAAACGCTCAGCTCAAGATACACCCCACCCATCTGTTGCAAATTCCTATAAATTTGCTGCATGCAGTGTTTTCTACGCCCAAGCCCCTATCCAACACCCATCATACCCTCAATGCAGATATTCACTGTCTCTTGCTTCCTTAAGCTTATGATTGCCGCTAACAGGTTTCCCGCCTCCAGTTTCTCTGTCTTTTCCATATCGACATTGCTCCCTGCTTAATAATAAGCCAGAATCTCAGCTCTGAACATTTGTAAAGGAGCTTAGGGGCCAAACAGGACTTGCAGAGTTTGAATAGAGAACAAGGAGTACGGGAGCAAAGACAGAATGCATAGGTGACTTGTCCAAAAAGAAAATGTTGGACAGAAGCACAGGAAGTGATGGAGCTATATGCTTCAAGGGCCAGATAGAAGACACCTTGGTTATGAAAAGATAGATTCAAATACATCCTTTATTTCTAGATTATTTCATTATTATTAGACAAAAGAGAAGCTGGAAGAAAAAAGTAAAGGTGTGAAGAATTGGTGGTGAATTAAGGAAAGCTATGGGAGGAATGAGATTTCCAGCACAGGTGAGTGGATTAGCTCTGAAAAGAAAAACAGTGCCAGTTCCGGCTTAGAGTAGAGGCAGGAGCAAGTGGGGGAACTCTGAGACAGAGGGAAAGGAAGCCGAGGGAGCACTGTTCAGATGACCTCAATTCTTACAATGAAGTGAGAGATCATTTATCTTATGAAGTGGTGGAAGGTGTGGGTAAAATATAGGACTTGAAAAAAGTGAAGAAAAAACATTGGTACAGACACTTTGTGGAACCCAACAAGAAGCAAACATGAAAATAATCCTGGTGTAATCTCTTTTCCAAATTTTTAAGCGTAATGTGGTGGGATCAGTATTATATTCCAAGCCAATCCTAATGACTTCATTCAATCATCAAACACTCCAGGAGTACTCACTATATATCAAGTTTATGCTAATCCCTAAAATACTGAGTTAGGCCCCTGCCAGAATTTTCATGGAAAAAAACTTCAAGAAAAAGGAAAACTGTAGCAAGAATTGTGTTTGATGTAAACAAGCAGTTTGTTGCTTCCCACATATTAGGGAAACAGTTGGATTACACATCAGAGTCTGGTGACTTCAAACAATACTACCAGGAAGTTAATGGAACTGGGACAAGGAAATTACTATGACTCCACACTCCATAAAATAAAGAAATAAAGTGCAATTTATCACTCGAGAAACAATAGGAATTGAGCTGCTAAAATAACCAAAAAAACTATATGAATGATGTGATATTGCTGAAATGAAGTAGATCATTTTTGTGGTTAAGATTAATACTATTCTCTAGAACTGCAGAGGCAATCTAAAATTAGTGGGAGGAAACGTCGTTTTATAGCACACTTCTGACTGTAACTCACTCACCATGTGTGTAGGTGTTTTGGTTTAGAGAGTAAAGACATATGTTGTCACCTTTAAAAGGACAACTTTATGATTTTTTCACTTACCTTTATTGAGCATATAGAAATATAAGTTGAGGGGGTTAAATAACAGAGTCTGCCCAGGAATTGGGTTTTTGTTTTTGAAATTGTATAAAATAAACTGTGTTTTCTAACAGATAATTAACATTTCATGTAGTCTGGTTCTCTGCTCTGTGGGGAGCAGCTGACTCACTGAACCACAGTTGTATCGCCAGTCTCATTTTCTCCCTCCCACCAAGATTGGTTTTGTGCAAAGCTAAGGAGGTGGCCCTCAAGGAAACTGCAAACTAGGCAGTTTCTCTAGAGTCCTGAGTCTCTCTGTCTCCTCATCTCCTCATGAGGTGCTCTGCTCCCATCAAAACTGCCCTGGAAGCCATGTATTTACACCAAGGTATATTCAATATGGCCACCTACTACCAAAAGAAAAAAAAATTTTAACTAAACTTATTGGGGTGACATTGGTTAATAAGACAGCTGAAGTGCCCTTCAATAGATGATTGGATAAAGAAGATATGGAACATATACACAATGGAATACTGTTCAGCCATAAGAAAAGATGAAATATTGCCATTTAGGACAACATGGTGGACCTTGAAATATGCTGAGCAAAATAAGTCAGAAAAAGTTAAAAATCATGCGGTTTACTCACATGTAGTATATAAAACTGAAAGTAGCAAATGAATAAACAAGAAAAACAGACAAATAAAAATTCACAAAGAGGACATATTTACATAACAGCATGAACATATAAATGATTGCTGAGCAGTTCTGCAGTCATCTGAAAGACTCTTATTCCCAATATGTCTATGACTGCTTTGGAATTTGGAACCACTTTCAAAGACCACATCTCATTTGTTCCAACAGCCTCTGTGACAGCAAAACTTCCTCCTTTTGGAGTGATTTTGATTTCTGGGAATAACTAAAAGTCTTTCTGAACACTGTCCACTGCAAAGGCTGGGTAATAGTATTTTTGGTCCATGGTGATTTCATAGAAATTTCCTTGTGGGTGAGAGCACTTCAGGACCGTGGAGCTGGCACAAAGGTTCAGAGGGCTCTTTTCAACTGCGATTCTTCTAGCCACACCTATCTTGGCCAAGGAGGGAAGCCAGATGAGAATTGCAATAGTAGTGAGCTAGGAACAGGCAAACACCCTTGTCACCAGCATTCCAAGTCTCCTGATAATGAATACCAAGTAGCATTCCATTCTAGTTCAAAGGCCAACACAGTTTTCAACTAACTGCTGGCCTGCTGACTACACCTCCCCCCTCACTGCCTTCCTCTGCTTCTCCACTCAATGGCCATAGTTCTTTACAGAGGCAGAAGCCCCTGCTTTTTGTACTTTCTACAGCTCTGCTCCTCTTTCTAATAGCGGCTCCACATCCTAAAGGACAGGTGCTCCTAGGCTAAAGAGAGCTTTCTAAAATTTAGAATCTCAAACCCCACCTCATACCTACTGCATTTTAACAAGCTTAGGGGGAGAGCCAAATCCAAGTTAAATATACATGGCTTAGATCAGAATATTCAAACTTTGGCATAATCAAAATAACCCCAGGGAGTTTGTTTAACAAGATTAACAACACAGGCTGATGGGTTCCATTCCCAATTTGTGATTCAGCAGCTAGGCCCCAAAATTAATCTGAATCCTTTTAATTGTATTTCCCTCTATTAAAGCAGTTTGATGAGTTTTCCAGATCGTCTGGACATTTAAGGAAACAAAAAGTTGTTGGCTCCCACAAATTTAGTGACCATAAATCCCAATTCGAGTTACTTCTTTTTCTCAGAAACTCACTTCAGGGAGTTTTCTAACTTCTTTGATGATGGTAAGGCCTTCCTTCTCAAGCGTTGACAGGAGTATTCCAAAAGCCCATCCAGCATTTTCAGTTTGCTTGCATTTCTCCTCAGTTTTCAAGACTGCACACAAAAGTAACTCCTGGTGGGCAGCCATGCTACACCAGAGTGAATTTCAGGACCCAAAATCTGCAGCGTTTCAGAATTTCTCACTTGACCTAATTGACTGTGTGACCTTGGAAGAAGAACTCTCCATGCCATAGGTGCCCCCATAAAACAAATCAACTTTATCTTGATTTCTAATTTTCTCAGATGCACTTTCTTTGGTGTTTAGGTTGTTATTTTCCACTCAAGATTTTTGATGCTTGGTTTATAGGTTATATGTCAAACAATATCTTTCATCACTGACTACCATTGTCCTTAAAATAACTGGCAATTATTTTAAAGCAATGTCATAAACAGGTTTCATCTTAATCTAATTCTGAGATATTGGTAGGGATGCCTGGGTCCTGGGTTGAGAAAGATTTTGAGTTTGACAAGAGACTCAGCAGCAGAGTCCAATGACTGATCAGTGATGACTGCCATGGAAGGGGAACAGGCAGCGGCAGTACCCTTTTGCTGTGCTTGCTTTTCCATCGTATATGTTACTGAATCTTTTTTGCACAGATTTATATCTAAAGGTTAAGCATGCACTCATGTGAAAGTAAACAGGGTCTTCTGAGAAAATGACCATCCCCTAAAATCTTACATCAGACTTGAGTTCCTTGAGCTCAGCCTCCACATAGGCTGACACAGTCCATTTTAGAGATCCTGACAATTCCTTTGGTACCCACTCACAACACTCCTTCCTATGGAGAAGTTACTCTTTTGCTCTTTAGTCCCTCCCATACCCTGGTTCCCATTAACATTTAAGGAAGTTCATTGAGTTCACCCCAAAATAAAATAAATCTAAAGCAGTAATTGTCAACCGGAGGAGATTTTCCTTTCTCTCCTGCCCCTTGCCAGGGAGTAGACTTTTTTTTTTTTATCATTACAAGGGGGTCTGGGGTGTAGGGAAGAAGGTGTTACTGGCTTCTAGTGGGCATAGAGTAGAGACTCTGCCAGACATCTTATGATGCACGAGACAGCTCCACAGTGTAGAACATTTGGACCCAGAATGTGAATAGTACTGAGAATGAGAAACACTGATCCAAAGAATCGAAATTCAGGTCTCTGAGTGCTTGATTCAATCAATAATAAACCCTATGACTCACCAAATGGAGAGTATAATTCTTCCAGTAAAAGGAGAATGAACCCAGTTCTTGCTTTTTGACCAAGAGAAAGTGTTATTGATATAATGTCTTTATCAAATTAGAGGAAACTGTCTTTATAAACTACTAAACCCCTAGTATTTTTGCAAAGCCAAATACATGACATATCTTTTTATATGAGTACAACACCTGTGGCCACAGCAAATTTGTATAGGAGATATGGCTGGGAATGTAGCCTTCAGTTCTCTTTACCACTAAGTAGGATCAGACTAAACAAGGCACTCCTTGTAACCCCCTGCTTACTCATAGTAAACGGTAATTATAGTTTTTTCTATCTTTAAGATCAAAATATTTTAGTGACTTATGATTCCCACACCTACAAAAATGATGTCCTTAAAATGCTACAATTTAAAAAAATAGATATGAAAACAGCAGTTCATTTAAGACATTGGAGGGGGGGAGACTGTGGGCATTTTTTTTTTCCCTTCCTGAGCAAATAACGAACAAAATCAGATACAATACTAGACTTTTAAAACATTTCAAACTGTACAGTTCTACTGTAATGAGTCTGTGGCTTTGCAAGACAAACTCAAAAGTTATGACAATCAATGAAATCCCAGAGGGAAGAGTTTAGTTGTATAAGCACTGGTTTGGAGAATGCAAATTTTGTAGAATCAAAGATTCCAATAGTAGCTGGGTTTCCTCAACCCGAAATTCTTCTAAGATGCATAATTGGATGTTATGCAGTTAACTGAGAAGGACCCTGAGAAAAAACAAAACCCGAAGTTCTTTTAGATCTTCATGAACATTAAAAGCTAAGCTTTCAACTCTAGCCAAATATCATTATGATGAATTTCTTCCAATATATTGTTTAGTCACAATGTTTTATCCTCGATATTACATGTGATCCTGAAAGTTCGAAATTACAAACCAAGACTCCAGAACTTACGATCCTGGAGACAGACTATGACCAACACATGGCATTGGATATGTACGTGTTGTAACATGCTACTGATAATAACGGCAAACTGTGTGGATTTGATCAAAGTCTCCACTGAGAGGTTCATGAAAGGTGGTGTGGGCAAAAGTGGTTAGATCCCCTGAGTGGGTGCAATAGAACCTAAGTGGTAATGCCTATTAACAATTACCAGAGGAGTAGTGTATTTCCTGCTTGAAGCCTCCAATTTTTAAAGGGATTTTGGACTCTTTTAGCTTCCAAAATAATCCTTTCCTTGGAAATTTCACATCACACCTTCAAATACCTGGATATTCTCTCCATCACTGACAACTCTTGTGGGAGATCAATTAACAACTGCTTCGGTGCCATCTAAGACAATTTATTAACACTGGTCACAACCAACACACTATAGCTTCCCACCTTCTCTATAACTAACTACCTTCATCCTGACCTCAAATTTACTCTCAATTCTTTGCCACCCCTTTTATCACTAATCTCACTAAATACTCCATCCCTACATTTTGTTCACAGACTGCCCTGGGCTCTTTCTTAGCATTTCCCCACCAGTACTTTCTTATTACAATGTCATCAAAACTTCTCTTCAGTTCTCATTTAAGCTGACACAAAAAGACCTTTAGTTTTGGGTGTGGTTGGTGAATGGTGCTCAATGATGAAGGTAAATTTTAGTTTCACTTTGAAAATTTTGTCTGGTATGACAAAAAGGAAATGAGATTTTTTTTTTTTTTTTTTTTTTTTTTGTCCCATGAAAGACTAAAACAAAAATTACAAGGCAAAAATACCAAGGCATTATTTCTACCAAAATAGTTTGTCCAGAACCACAGCAAGTAAATTGGAGGCAGAGTTCAGTATAATCCTGAATGCAAAGCTAAAAAAAGTTTTGTTTTGTCCAACAAGTCAGAGGAGTTATTAACATTTTGAGGTCAGAGTGGTTACATGATCAAAGTGTTACAGGAAAATTAATTAGATGGTGTTATGGGTTAGGGCTGAATGTGGGCAGAAAAAAAAAATCCAAAAAAGAAAAATCAGTTAGGAGCTATTAGGGTGATGAGGAATGAGGTGATCAAGGCCTGAGCATGGGTGGTAAAAGAATGAAAAAAAAAAGTATTAAATAAGAATAAGCAAGCAGCAGAAATGCTCATGGTCGTTCACATATCTGGGCAGTGGGAAAGGAAAAAGGAAAACCAGAGATGACTGGGAAGCCTTTCAGTCTCCTTTCCACCACCTGCCTTGTCCAGAATGTGAGAAGCCTCTGTTCTACTTTTATCCCAGAAAACGGGACTACGTGGTGGTACCCGGTAACTAAACGCAAGGAGCTGATGTTTTTCTGATTCTCAACACGCTCCATTCCTGGCCTGAGGCTGCCCTTATATGCCGTTCCAGTTGAGTCCAGTCAACTGGAGTTGATCTTCCCACTGATTTTGAAGCCCTAAATCTTATTTTCCGCAGTAGTTGCGAAGACATTATCCTTCCCCAACACTTTATTTTGAGCCCTTCAGGCCAGCTTAATATGCATGGTAAAAGACGTGATTTTGTGGAGTCAGGTGGACCAAAACTGAATCCCAACATTTTCACTTTCCGTCTAGATGATTTGGGGCAAGCTGTTTAAATTTGCTGGGCCTCCACTTTCCTGGGATGTTATAAAAATTAAATAGCGTGGGAAAGCAACTGGCACACTGCAAAATGGTTACACATTTATTTGTAAAAAATAATAATTAAATGGGCATTTTTTGTTATTGTGACACATACAGAACACTCTGAAATAAATATCTTCAACTTGACTATATCTAAGGAGACTTACAACCACAAATAAATCACCCTGCTCTTTAATCTGTTACATAAAGACCCAATCACAGAAGGGCTCAGTTAATTCAAGCGTCACTCTCACTATTAGGATCCCAAACTCCTTCAGTCACGAACATGCTCATGAATGTAGAGGCCTTTTGTATATTAAAAAGTGAATTTATCCTAATACCCGTTTAACAAAAGGAATTTTTAAATGATAACTTTTTAACAATTGAGCCAGTAAGCCTTTAAGTTTAAAAAAAAATTTGAATTTACTATTTCAAAATAATGAAAGTTTGTTTTCGTTTTTGTTTTTAAATTAACTCCCTTCTTCACAAACCCTGAATCAACTTCTTGCATGTGAGAGAGTCCTATATATCATTCTGCAACACAACCAGCCCATTTACAAATGGGCCCATTTCTGAAAATAGACCTTAACATAAACACAAATCCTCCCCAGAAATCAGAACTTAAATAAGAAAAACAAGCCTGCTTGGTAGAATTTCTTTGGCTACGCAGCTATTCCTTCTTCCTTTCTGTTCATTTGAGGAAATGAGTTGAATGTAGGGAAACCACAGTAGCCTGGCGTTCATTTACCTTTACTGAGGAAAATGAAGACGACTGAAGATGGTGACTTTTTGTCATTTATTTACATAAACAGTGTAAGTCGGAGAGGGGAGCAGGGAGCTATGTTTGTGATGGCTGTGACTGTTTGCATATCCGTGGTAAACTTTTGATTTGTGCTTGCTCTATACTTGCAAAGCTCCCCTCAGAAGTAGTCTTACTGGATATAACTTTTTGCCCCTGACTAAACAGAGAGCTTTCTTCCTCATCAAAGTGTGAAGCTTTTGATCTCTTTAATCTCCTGCTTGTTCGTAGTCTATGCATACACAAGTAAGTGATGTTCTCTTTAGTGTCTATTGAATCTCCTAAAACTCAAGGAAATGTGCTTTTCATTTCATTCTTCATCCCTAGGGACCAATGACAGTGATTGAATTCTGAAGAGATGAAGGTGATGTAGGCAATTCATACCCATTTTTATTACTGCTTAAGTTTTGAATTAAAGATTTGGTGTTTCAGAAAAACAGCTTGACATATTTGCATCTGACCTGAATTTTTATGGTGTCACTTAACTGTTTTATACTCGGCAACTCTACTCACCTCTGCAGCCTCAGCCCAGCACTGACAACGTGTTTCAGAGGAACTTTTTTCAGCCCTTATCTTTGGGAATATTTTACCACGATTATTGGTAGTCAGTTGGTTTTGCAGAGAAATGTTGTGATAGTAATCTTTTTAAAGTTATGCATTGAATATAATTAAATATTAATGGTGAATATTAATCTATTTTGTATGGTAGAAAAATTGGGAAATACATCATCCTACCCCTCAAATAACTACTAATAACATATGAGCATAATTTATTTTGGTCTTATTTGGTTATGTTTTCTAAATGCTTGAGATTATTTCTTATTTATACAGTTTTACATCCTATTTCTGTTTTGCTTAAAAATCATATTAATCACCCTCACAAACATTATAATATTTCCTTCTATGGACATACTTTATGTTAATGACCCAAGATGAACATTTGGGTGAATTTCTTACTTATATTAGTACTGCCATAAATATCATTATTTATAATTCTCTATCAGCATTTCTAAATATATCCCTAAAACTGCATCTTAGAGACATTACTTCAGGATTAAGGACCTTGGATTTTATAATCTGAATGATGTCTAAGTTTTGATCTTAAAAAACATGTGGCATTTCCAATTGTGAAGGAGAATACATAGACCTAGCAGTTTGATCATGAACAATTTAGACCCTATTGTAAAATATTATGAAGTTCTCTCTAGGGAATCTCAGAACTCTGTGTGCATGTTTCTCTCTTGCCTACATGTGTCTCTTCAGTTCTCTTTGTCACACAACTGTCAAACAATTGTTCAAAATTTTCTGAAGACACAAGTTAAGAAAAAAATATAATTTTTGTTAAAACATTTTTGGGTGATACGGAAGAAACTTAACATGGTGATCTCTGAAGAGATGAATAGAGAAGGGTTAAAGAGTAAGAATTTTACTTTGGCTATCTTTCTGTACTATTTGAACTTTCTAACTAAGTGTATGTATTACATTTTCTAAATATCAACAAGGGTAATCTTCATGGTGTAACTACAAGTTTCTTTTTGTTTCTTTCTTTATGTTTTTTCATATTAAAGTAAAGACAACTTTTTGGAGGAACAAACATAAGGGTCTATTTTCCAGTTCATCATGAAATTGTTAGTAGAAATAAATTAACAAAAGCTTAAATGGCTGACAATTAAAGTTATAAAAGGTAAAATATATTTTAGGGTAAAAAGATAGAAATATAGAATCTTCTTAATTAAATGAGATGTGCAAAATTTGGCAGGGAAAATTTTCACTTAGTTGAAGAATAACTGAGAAATCAAACTCTAAGTGTATAACTGTTAAATTTTTCATTATTTATATCTGATGCAGCTGAACATTTTCATGTTTATTAGTTCTTATGTTTCTTCACTGAAAACTGTTCATGCCTTCTGTTATTTAAATATAAGGCTCCTGATCTATTTTCTTACTGATTGACTTTATTTTCATATTACAAATATATTAACCATAGAAATATTGATTAAAATTTGGGGGGTCAGCTTATATACAAAATATTAAAATGACTGTTTTACTTATTCCATCATTGCCCCAGCTATTTCTACTAAAATTTCCAAGACTTTTAACTCAATGCAGTTATTTATTCACAAGTCAGAATATTTAGTTAGCATCTACTTCATCCTACACAGAGATATATAGTACCTCTAAGCAGTGGGCATCACAACTCCCTCCAAGTTTTGCCACAATCCATTCCCCAGACATGAAAGAATATCACCTGTATTAGTTTGCTAGGGATGTCGTAACATGGTACCACAGACTGGGTGATTTAAGTAACAACAATTGATTGTCCCACATTTCTGGAGGTAGAAATGTGAAATCAAGGGGCTGGCAGGGTTTGTTCCTGCTGAGGGCTGTGAGGCGGAATCTGTTCCAGGCCTCTCTCTTAGCTTCTGGTGGCTTGCTGCTGATCCTTGACTTGTAGAAGCATCACTCCAATCTCTGCATTCATCTTCACATGCTGTTCTCCTTCTGTGCATGTCTGTCTCTGTGTCCAAACTTTCCTTTTTATAAGGATACCAGTCATATTGAATTAGGATCTAATGACCTAATAGAACCTAATGACCTATTTCCAAATAAGATTACATTCTGAAGTACTAAGGGTGGGGACTTCAATATTTATCCTGGGAGGGACACAATTCAGCCCAGAAGAACAAGTTAACCTCAGCTTAATTGAATTGGCCATTGTTCTTAGCAAACAACAGAATCTCCTCTAGCTATTTTAAACAGAAAGAAATTTATTTAAAGACATTAGGTAAGTCTCAAAATCTCTGAGTGAGCAAAGAACCAGGCTTGGATGCTATACAGTCAAAAATAATGTAGTAGAAAAATGTGTAGTAGCAGGGCCATATGACCTGTGCAGTAACACAGTGTCCCAGTGCTCAGAAGGGCCCCTGAGTTTCCATTAATGCCCTGCTCTCACCATCTTAAAATTTTAATGATTTTGTTATTGAACTTGCATTTGTGACTGAAGCTCAGATAGATTGTGCATGTGCAGAGGAGACATGTAAGTCATGCTTGCACTCCATTTTTAGCCACCTCATTTGCATACAGCCTTCCTGATGCCTTATGAGCACAGAATTCCCATGGATCCATGATGTCTGTCGTGTAGGGAGACTCAAAGTGAGTGCAAAGTAAGTGTTAAACCTATAATGAGTAAACACTGATGATGCAGGCTACAGTATCTAACTTGCTTCCAACACAGAATGAAGGCATGAGTGACCAAGGAACCCTGTCATATCATTTCTTACATGTATTACTTCCCTGTAAAAGTCAACAGTTTATACTGAAAACTGATGACATAGAGGGAAAGGGAGAGATAGGAAATCTTTTTTCCTTTCAGTCCTTCCCCACTCATCAGTGGCTGAGGGTGGAATGTGTTGGTGGAAAGTGCACATTTAAGCAGTGAATGAAAAATACTTGAGTCAGTTTGTGCAGCATTTCCATTACTCTGGTAAGAACAAAACAGACATGCTATGTACAAGCTGTGAAGCACAGTGGGTCTCCCTGGGTTAAAAAAACAGGTGTTGGCATGGCTGGGTTCCATGCTGGAAGCTGGCATGGAATCATTCCCTTGCCTTTTCCAGCTTCTACAGGCTGCCTGCCTTTCTTAGCTTATGGCATCTTCCTCCATCTCCAGAGCCAGCAATGGTGGGATAAGTCCTTCTCACGTTTCGAATCACATTATCTCCCTATTCTGTCTCAACTCTCTAACCCTGCTAAGAAAGCCTCTCCAGTTTTAAGGATACATGTGATCAGCTTGAGCCAACCCAGATAATCCAGGGTAATCATCGCCTCCATGGTATCCAAAGATCTGAACTCTCCAGGCATATCCACCTCCAGATCTCACAGAAGGGCAGCCGCTTAGCTATATTTAGAGAACATGTGGAACTCTTGCAGCAAGCAGGTTAAGGAAACATAATCTTTAGTGTTCCTGGCTGGGACATATAGGAAAGCAAAGCAGACACCAAGTCAGACAAGATGTATAAACATCTGCAGCAGCATGGTAGTTGGTGCAGGGAGATGGCAGAGAGAAAACAAGGTTTACACGTGATGGTGGTTCCAAAGCAACATCGTATAATGCAATAGGAAGGTAGGTCGAAGGGCATAGTCGGCCACGCCTACACTATTGCCATAAGTCTGCACATCCATTTTAACTGTGCTGGATTTGTTCTCTCGCCACACCCTTAATGGTATAATTAGCCTTCTTCTCTTATTTTCTCTACTATTGTCAGATATATTTTTTCACTTCATTAAATACCCACAATACTCATTTTAGAGAGAGATTAAGACACTATAGAAAACATGCAATTCACGTACAGCTTTTGACTTAAGTCAAACTGGAATTTTAAAATCTGGTTATTAGTTATGGTGGTATTAAATTGGGTTGTTGTTTTCAATGCAGCTTAAATTACTAATAAAACAACAACGACAACAACAACAAGATGGTTTTAGTAACACCTAACAAGAAGGTAATGTGATTTAGGCTAAAAGCCTAAAACTTAATTAGCCCGACTGTATTTTAGTAAAGGCCATATACCATGTGGTCAAGGAATCAGAAAGAAGGGGGTAAATTCATGCCTACATTGATAGCAATAGCATTTTTATACTGCTGATTTCTGAGTAAGCAAAACACTAGCATCAGAGAGTATATTTATTTTCAATTTGCACATGTTTTTAAAGAAATAATATTTTCTGCTAGAAAAAATCATGCAACAGTTTAAAAAGAAAAAGACTCTAAATGATTTCATAAAAAACTCAAATTTGTATACAACCTACATGAGCTACACACACTAAAATGTTATAATAAGAAGCTTTTTATTAGAGAAGCTGGTGAAGGGAGAAAATTGGACAGCAAGGTAAATTTGATTAGCAGACATGTGGGGAATACAATATCATGATTAAGAAAGAAAAGAATGGAAGATGGCTTCGCAGTATCCCCAAGCCACAGAGAATTCATGGAAGTGAATTCTGTTTTCATGTGAAGATAAATTCTGTCTTAGACTCCAACAAGTCAGCATAAATCTTTGTGTTAAACTGAGGAGAAAACAAAGGTGTTTGCCCACCCTCGTTGGGATGAAAGAAACCCTGCTCTTGGGTTCTCAGTTTCTGCCTGCCTGGTGGAGCCTCCCTGGATGAATGGAGGCAGCGTGCAAGGCTGGAGGAGCGTGGACACAGACATCAGCCTAGGCTATTTTCGGCACCATAAGGGTTTCCCAGCTGGACTTTGATCAGATGATAATTTTCAGCTTACAAAAAAAAAAAAAAAAAAACCTCTTGATTGGCAATCATACCATTAGAACCGAAGTTGAGTAACAAGGCAACTCCATGAGGATCCAGAAGAAGGGTTTAGAGATGATAGAAAAAAATGGGATGCAAGGAGGTAAGTCATTTTCTCTTTGTGGATGTGCCATAGTGTTTTGATAGAGGACACACATGAGTGATATCCAGAAACAACTACCAAGTGGGGAGGCACTGCCAACCAGAATGAATACCTGTACAATCACAGTGTCGCAAAGGGGCCCTCAGACCCCCTTTACTTGGTATACTTTCTAACTTATTCCTTTTTTCAAACTTGATTTTCTTTACCCTTCTTCTTTCAAAGACCTGCTCTTTGTTATCCTTCTCAAGAAATGTGACAGCAATCCATGTAAAAGGTGAGTCTCTAGAAAGTTCTAAGAGATGCTTCTGTAGCAGAATGTTAGGGCACTGGGGCGGACCGATAACATATCATTTTCAACAGGTGGTCTTTTCAAATTATACCATCTAGTAATAATAACCATCATTTTGTCTTCTGCTTTGCTGCTTATGATGCAATTATATACACACCATTTTGTGTGACTGTATGTTAACCCAGCAGTTACTTACCAAACAACTAAGGGGGATGGGAGGAAAGAGATGTACCATTCTCTCATTTGAGGATCTGAATGTCCTGCAGGGGAAGCAAACATGTGGCTATGAATGAAAATATGCAAGTGCTGCTAAGGAAGCAATTACTTCAGACTGCAGCAAGTATGGGGAAAATGAACGAAAACCTTATGGAAAGAAAGCATAGTGTCAACTACATTAATAGCTTAAAGAACTGCAATAGCCAAGGAGTGGCCATGTCAGCCACATTGCATATCCGTGGAAAGGCAAGTAGCCCTTTGGCCTGCATCAGAAATAGTGCCTGCATCAAAGATGACATGGTAAAGGTGGTCTGGAGCCCATTTATGAAGACTCTAACATGATAAAAAGTAATGTGATTTGACCCACATAACAGATATCTTCTCTAACTGGGAGAGGCCCTATCACCCCCTTTTATGGATAGGTAACCTACAGGCCAAATCGTACAACTACTGAATGGCAGATGTGGTCCTGAAATTCAGGTCTCCTACCTCCAACACTCTACCCTCTTCACAGGGACTAGGCATGCATGTGACCTCCTATGCCGCTTACTCCCAGGACTGGTAAACTCATTGCTATATAAGTCTGCTGTGGGGTGGACTGAATTTCCCAAAAAGAATCTCCCATGTTGAAGTCCTAGCCCCTGGTACCTGTGAATGGGAACTTATTGGGAAATACTGGTTTTGCTGATGTAATTAAGATGAAGTCACACTGGCATAGGAAAGGGCATTAGTCTTATATGAATCGGTGTCCTTATAAGAAGAAAAGAGATACACAGACAAACACAGAGAGAGCACCACATGAAGGCAGAGGATAGAGTGATGCGGCTGCAAGACAAAGAACACTAAGGATTCCCAGCACCCACCAGAAGCTAAAACATGGTCCTGGTGATACCTTAATTCAGACATTTTGCCTCTAGCACCAGGAGGAAATATATCTCTGCTATTTTTAAGCCATCCAGTTTATGACAGTTTCTTACAGCACCCCTCGGAAACAAATACCACGTCCAAAGCGATTCTGGAGCACACGTACAGTTCTCTTCTGCGTATCCGGTTTTGTTCAATAATAGAATATATAGAGACTCTGTAAAGATGGACAGACTTTCCTACTCTCGGGCAATTCTACTCTGGATGTTACCTCACTTTCCAAAAAGGCCAAAGCTTAACACTGTCCTTTCACCTACTCCAGAGGCCCTGGTCCCTAATGGAAGAACACAAAGTTGTCTTGCCCAGAGAGGAAAACATTTGCTTTCCTTCCCCAGATGTTCCCATCCAAAGTGGGATAAAGGTAAGCTAAACATCCTCTAAAATGGTAAAATTGGGCCAATCCCAGGCTCATATAATTTGTAAGAGCATTTGAAACCAGAAAGAGAAATGTTTGACTTAAACATTTAAAAAGAGACTAAAAGACGTTCACCCTTTTTTGCCCTCTCCCTTTCTCCAATGAAACAGAGACTCAGTGATTAAAACTGCCTGGTGTTTACACACAAACTTTATCCCAGAAACACACTGTGGACTTAGTAAAACTATAAAGATGCCAAGACAGAAAATGTAAAAAGGCAGAAAGTCAAAAGAAAAGGGCTGACTTTTCTAAAAAATACAGAAACCTACACCAAAAAGCAGAAATTGTTCTGGAATTCAAAACAGCTTGGGAGAAAGTTTCCCTGCCAACAATGGAAAACTCAGTGAAGATACAGAACAGAGGAAAACTCTAACCAGATGAAGAAAAGAAGGAAAAACAGGAGGGAGAAAGGTATATAAATTAAGTATGTTCTGTGCCCAGCAACATCCAAGCTAATCTAAATGTGGTATCTTATTTCACTCTCAGGAGAAGCCCATGAGATAAATATTATAAACCTCATTTGACAGATGAGAAAACAGAGACACAAAGAGTTGGACTTCTTTGTCCAAGTCACAGAGCTAATAAGTAGAAGAACTGTATTTCAAACTCCTGAATAAAAATCTAATATTTTAGTTTTGTTTTGCTTTTAATTTCCCAGCTGAGGAAAGAAGAGTGGAATTTTGGCATCCTCATTGAAACATCAGTACATGAGATAAAAATGTAAAATAATTAAACTGAAGACTATATACATTGGTATTTTTTTAATGTGGAGGATAAAAAAATGAGAGCTTCTCAGTAAAAAAAAAAAAAAAAGATTTGGTTTTGCTCAAATATCTTTGTTTTAAGGCAAGTGTGAATAAACCGAGCAATAACACAAGAGGGAAAAATCTGCTGAGGAAAATAACAACTTATCTGCCTTTGAATCTTAAAATATTTGGCATAAACCTTGAGAACAGTTCAAAGATTTTTCTACCAGCTGTAAGTTAAATATTAGAAGTGAATGTTCTCATTGTGAATACAACATAAATGTAAGAACATAAAACTGTCAGTTTCAAAGAAGATTATATTGCTTGTGCAGCTGGTATCTTACAAAGGAAGCATGAGCCCCATTTTTCTCCATTCTCATATGTGACCCTTGTGTTGGGGTGCCCGTGGCCTCAAGAGAGATGATACACTCTGGAAGGTTTTAAACAGTTCGCTTAACTCGGAGCATAGGAAGAGGGCAGGACGTGAGCTGGCAGATCATAAATATCAATATTGGAATCCTAGCTCTACCACTCTCTAGGGTAAGGTAGTCAACCTCTTTTTCTAAGTATCCTTATCCACTAAGTAAAGTTGTTGAAGGGTTGTTGTAAATGCTGAACTAGATGCTTTGTGTAAAATACTTTGCTGTAAAATACTTGCTGTCCTGGATTGAACCGTGATCCCCACAAAAGATATGTTCACTTCTGACCTCACAGAACCTGTGACCGGAACTTATTTGAAAAAGGACCTTTACAGATGTGATTGTGTTAAAGACCTTCAGAAAATATTATCCTAGATAATCTACATAGGCAGACCCTAAATCCAACGACAAGTGTCCTTATGAAAGGTCAGCAAAGAAGAAACTGACACAAGGGGGAGGCAGCTTAGTAAAGATGGAGGCAGAGATTGGAGTGAGGCAGTCACACGTCACGGAGCCCCTTGGCCACGAGAGCTGGGGAACAGAGTGTCCCCTGGAGCCTTCAGAGAGGCATAGCTTCAGACTTTTAGCTTCTGGAACTGTAACATAATAAATTTCTTTTGTTTTATGTCACCCAGTTTATATTAGTTTGTATGGCAGCGCTAAGAAACTGATATACCTGGTCATCCTCAGAAAAGGTTTATTCTCTTTACCCCTTCTCCTCATTCAGCTTGAGTGAAGCTCCCACTGGTGACACTTGGGCCAGGCTCCGCTCCTGTGAAAGAGGAGAAATGAACAATGTCCCCCATTATACTGTGGCATCAGCACATTGAGAAGCTCCCTGTGCCTTCACATGTATTTCTCATGGTGACGTGTGGCCCTGTGATGGAGGAGAGGCAGGCTGTGATGCATGTATGAGATCATCTGTGGAAATAACCAACATGGAGAGTCATCTATGCCAACCAGTATCTACCCGCTCTCCATGCATCAATACATTTAATCATGGTAACAAATTTATAAGATATGTCCAGCCCCATTTTACAGAGGAGAAAAACTGATGCACAGAGAAATTAAATAACTTGCTTATGGTCCCAAAGCCAGTAGCCACAACTAAGGGATTCATGACTAACCGTTCTGATTCTAGAATTCATACTTTTAACCACTATATTAGTTTCCTGTGGCTGCTATAACAAATTAGGTGGATTACACTGCAGAAATTTATTGTTTCACCATCTGGAGGCTAAAATGAAAGTCTGAAGTAAAGGTTTCAGCAGAGTTGGTTCCATATGAGGGCCATTTGATCCCTGCCTCTTCACATTGTCCTCCCTCTGTGAATGTCTGTGTGTCCAGATTTTCCCTTTCAATATGGACACCACTCATACTGGACTAGAGCTCACCCTAATGAATAAATTGGAGCTCACCCCATTTACCTCTGTAAAGACCTTGTCTCTAAATAAGATCACACTTTGAGGTATTAGAAGTTAGAACTTCATTATATGAGTTTGGGGGAACACAATGCAATTCATAATAACCACCATACCACACTTGCTCTAGTGAATGTAAAATGAATGAAACGATGAATGAGAAGGAGAATGACTCTCTTTCCTGCCAGAAGCCACCAGCTGTGAAGCCCACCTCCATTGCTAGTTCTCCTCTTATTTCACTGCAGCCTAAGCTATTGCATAACTGTCAGATCAAGCAATAGCATTTAGTGGATGCAAGTACAGACTTTTGGAATCAAATCCTTGCTCTGACATATCTTAACTGTGTGACTTTGGGGAAATTTTCTGCTTCTGACTTGAGCCTCTGTTTTCTCTTTGTATCAGAAAAAAATAAATAGTTCCTACCTTACAGGGCAGTGGGAGAATGAAATGAGAGAGTCCAAGTAAAGCAAAGTTTCCTAAGAGCTCCACGAGTGCTGACCAAGTCCTTAGCCACTGCTGCCTCCCTCTTTCTCCCATGGCACACTCTGTTCTTCTGCTGACCTCTTCCCTAGGCAGTGCCTGGACAGGGGCCCTCCCTGGTATCCAAAGCCTTGATTTCCTACAGCATTTCCTCCTCATCCTATCGCTCCCTTTTCACCATCAATGGGATTAGGAATGTCCTAAACTGGTTTTGATGGAGCAGGGTGACAGCAAGTCTGGGCACGGCCAGGGCTGAGCAACCAAGTGCTGGCTGTCAGGTTGCAAGTTATTCAAATTACAGGGTCCAGAAAGGCAGAGAAAACTCAGATTCTACTCAAGCTAATGCCTGTATTCAAAGGGATAAAATTCAGCAGAACTTCCTGGGCTCCTCATCAGATCCTCAAAAGTCCTGTGAGACTGACAAACTAATATCATTTTTAACCTACAGAGAGAGAGTATATTAAGTCAATGACAGTACAGATGCCAGAGAAATGGAGCACCATTTAGCTCAGTTCAATTGGTTCAATAAACATTTGCTGAAAATCAAGTAATTATTAGACCCAGTGCCAAGAAACAAGGGCAAAGAAGTAGAAACAGAGATGTGACTTTCCCTGGTCTCCAAGCACACACAGGAGGAAGGGCACATGGATGGACATTTCAGGAGGGAAGTGTGTACATGGTTCAATGAAGGCTTGCAGAGGGAGTGACCAACCCAATCAAGAGCTTCAGGAGAAACTGCACAGAATAATTGGCAAGATGATAAAGTACAAGAAATTAAAGAATTTCCAGGTAGAAAGTGAAAGACAGAAATGGAGGCAATGGTGTGGTCAGTGTCTGTAGGTAGAGGGAAGAGTCATAGAAGCCTAAAAAGATATGTGTGCAGGAAAACAATTCCTTTCTACTTACTGGAGGACAAATGGGGGCCAGGGGAGTATGACTGTATATGCGGGCAGGGGTCAGATAACAAGGGCTTAGAACTGTTTCATGTGGATATTCAATGTGGATGTTATCTTGTGAGTTGCAGGAGGCTATTGAAGTGTTTTAAATAGAGAAGAGACAAAATCAGTTTTGGATTTGAAGAACAACTCACAGCAAAGAGTGAACTAGAGCAGCAGTCCTCAATCTTTGCTCTAACCAGAATTACCTAGAGGACTTATTTCAATACAGATTGTTAAATCCACTCTTAACATTTCTGATTCAGTAGGCCTGGGGTAGGGCCCAAGAATTTGCATTTCTAACTAGTTTCCAGCTGTTGCTGCTGGTCCAACAATCTTGCTTTGAAAGCCACTGCATAAAACGGTGGCTTTCAAAATTCTGAAGGTAGGGAGGCCACATAAGACTCCTGCTAGAAGAGGCTGAGAGACAGGGCACTGAGTGTGTCTGTGGGATGGGGAGTCAAGGCTGGGTCTGAGCAACCTTGAAAAGTAGAGTCTGGTGACCAGTGGAATGTGATGAGACAGGAAAGGAATGTGAGGTGCCTCCCAGGTTTCTGGCTTTGTGATTGGGTAGACTGGAGCAAACACATGGGCCAGTTGATGGTGGATGGTGAGGAAGAAGGTTTTGAAAAGCCAAAAGGGTAAAACCATGACAGGTTTCAAATATCTTGATTTAGTTATGTCTTTCATAAAAACGATGGAGCTCTCTAATTTGAAGCTCAAGGAAGGGCTCTACACTGGAAAGTAACTTGGTTTGCTAGCCATCATAGTGACTCATTTTTGTAGCATTTATTTGATTAGTCAGGCAACTCATTGGAAAATTTCAATCTATGTTATTGTGTTAGAATCATATGATAAATTATCAATACCTCTTAGTCTGTGTTTTAAATACCAACTTTTTTATCTTTATATGATACGCATTTTTTAAAAATTTTATTTTAATTGTTGTTCATGTACAATTTTCTGTCTTTTACTCCCATCCCAGCCCACCCCCCCAGCCCTCCCTACCTACCTCCCATTTCCACCCACCCAGTTTTGTCCATATGCCCTTATACTTGATCCTGTAAACCCTTCCCCTTTTGCCCTGAAATTCCCTCCCCCTCCCCTCAACTCACTGTCAGCCTGTTCTCTACTTCAGTGTCTTTGGTTCTATTTTGCTTGTTTGTTTGTTTGTTTTGTTGTTTAGGTTCCTGTTAAAGGTGAGACGATATGGCATTTGTCTTTCACCACCAGGCGTATTTTGCTTAGCATAATGCTTTCCAGTTCCATCCATGCTACAGCAAAGGGCAGGAGCTCCTTCTTTCTTTCTGCTGCACAGAATTCCACTGTGTAAATGAACGATAGTTTTTTGATCCATTCATTTACTGATGGGTACTTAGGTTGTTTCCAACACTTGGTTATTGTAAATTGTGCTGCTATGAACTTTGGGGTGCATAGGTTCTTTTGGATTGGTGTTTCAGGGTTCTTAGGATATAATCCTAGCAGAGGAATTACTGGGTCAAAAGGTAGATCCATTTTTAGTTTTCTTAGAAAATTCCATACTGTTTTCCATAGTGGTTGTACCAGTCTGCAATCCCACCAACAGTGCACTAGGCCCCCCTTTTCTCCATAAGCTCTCCAGACACTTGTTGTTTGTTGCTTTGTTTATGATGACCATTCTGACCGATGTGAAGTGGTATCTCATTGTAGTTTTAATTTGCATCTCTCTGATAGCTAGCGATATTGAGCATCTTTTCATGTGTCCCTGGATTCTCTGTATGTTCTCCTTGGAGAAGGGTCTGTTCAAGTCCTGTGCTCATTTTTTATTTGGGTTGCTTGTCTTCTTAGAGTGGAGTCATGTGAGTTCTTTATATATTTTGGAGATTAAGCCCTTGTCTGAGGTATCATTGGCAAATAAGTTTTCCCGTAGAGTTGGTTCTCTTTTTATTTTAATACTGTTTTCTTTAGCCCTGCAGAAGCTTTTTATTTTGATGAGATCCCATTTGTTTATTCTTTCCTTTATGTCCCTTGCACTAGGGGACATATCAGTAAAAATGTTGCTGCTTGAAATATCTGAGATTTTCCTGCCTATGTTCTCTTCTAGGACTTTAATGGTGTCATGGCTTATATTTAAATCTTTTATCCACCTTGAACTTATTTTTATGTATGGTGTAAGTTGGTGCTTGAGTTTCATTTTTTTGCATGTAGCTGTCCAGTCCTCCCAACGCCATTTGTTGAAGAGGCTATTTTTACTCTATTTTATGTTGCTGCCCCCTTTGTCAAATATTAATGGACTGTAGAGACTTGGGATTATTTCTGGGCTCTCTGTTCTGTTCCACTGGTCCATGTGCCTGTTTTTATGCCAGTACCAGGCTGTTTTGTCTACAGTGGCCTTGTAATACAGCTTGGTATCAGGTATTGCGATCCCTCCTACTTTGGTCTACTTTCTCAAAATTGCTGTAGCTATCTGGGGCTGTTTATAGTTACATATAAATTTTTGAAGTGTTTGTTCTATATCTGTGAAATATGCCATTGGTGCTTAAATAGGTATTACATTGAATCTGTAAATTGCTTTGAGTAGTATGGACATTTTGATGATGTTGATTTTTCCGATCCATGGACATGGTATATGTTTCCATTTGTTTGTGTCTTCCTTGATTTCTTTCTTCAATGTTGTGTAGTTTTCTGCATGCAGGTCTTTTACCTCCTTGGTTAGGTTTATTCCTAGGTATTTTATTTCTCTTTTTGCCATATAAAATGGGATTTTTTTTCTTGATTTTTGCTTCTGTTGTTTCATTGTTGGTATAAAAAATGATTTTGATTTCTGGATATTGACTTCGTATCCCACTGTTTGGCCAAACTCATTTATTAGGACAAGAGGTTTTTTGGCTGAGTCTATAGGATTTTCTATTTACACTATACTGTCATCTGCAAACAATGAGTTTTGTTTCCTCCTTTCTAATTTGAATGCCTTTCATTTCCTTTTCTTGTCTGATCACTGTGGCTAAAACTTCCATTAGTATATTGAATGGAAGTGGTGAAAGTGCACAACATTGTCTTGTTCTTGATCTTAGTGGGAAAGATTTTAGTTTTTTCCCATTGAGTATGATGTTGGTTGTAGGTCTCCCATATATGGCCTTTATTATGTTGAGGAAAGCTCCCTCTATTCCCACTTTGCTGAGTGTTATCATAAAGGGATGCTGTACCTTATCAAATACTTTTTCTGCATCTATTGATATGATCATGTGATTTTTGTCTGCTTTTGTTTATGTGATGTATTACATTTACTGATTTGCTAATATTGTACCATCCTTGCATCCCTGGGATGAATCCCACTTGGTCATGGTGTATGATCTTTTTAATGTACTGTTGGATGAACTTTGCCAATATTTTGTTGAGGATTTTAGCGTCTATGTTCATCAGCAATATTGGCCTGAAGTTTTCTTTCTTTGTTGTGTCTTTATCTGGTTTTGGGATCAGGATGATGCTGGCTTCATAGAAAGAGTTTGGGAGTCTTCCATCATTTTGGATTTTAGGAATAGTCTGTGAAGGATAGGGGTTAGCTCTTCCCTAAATGCTCTGTAGAATTCTCCTGTGAAACCATGTGGTCCAGGGCTTTTGTGTGTTGGGAGTTTTTTGATTACTGCTTCAATTTCATCTGCTGTTATTAGTCTGTTCAGGCTTTCTGCTTCTTCTTCATTGAGTTTTGGAGGATTATATTTTTCTAGAAACTTGTCCATTTCACCTAGGTTTTCAAATTTCTTGCCATACAGTTCTTCATAGTAATTTCTTACAATCCTTTGTATTTCTGTGGTGTCAGTTGTAATCTCTCCTCTTTCATTTCTGATTGTGTTTATTTGGGTCTTGTCTTTTTTTTTTTTTCTTGATGAGCCTGCTTAAAGGCTTGTCAATTTTGTTTATCTTTTCAAAGAACCAGCTCCTGAATTCATTGATCCTTAGAATTGTGCTTTTAGTCTCTATGTCATTTAATTCTGCTCTGATCTTGGTTATTTCCTTCCTTCTACTTGCTCTGGGCTGTCTTTGTTGTTGTTGCTTGAGTTCTTATAGGCGTAGGGTTAGGTGATTTGTTTAAAATGTTTCCATCTTTTTTTAGGTCAGCCTGCATTGCTATGAACTTCCCTCTGAGGACTGCCTTTGCTGTGTCATAAGTTTTGGGTGGTTGTGAGTTCATTTTCATTTGTTTCCAGAAACTTTTTGATTTCTTCCCTAATTTCATTCTTGACACATTCATTGTTTAATAGCATGCTACTCAATCTCCATGATTTTGAGAAAATGCTTGGACTGATTTCAATTTTCTTGAATTTGTTTAGGCTTGTTTTGTGTCCTATCATGTGGTCTATCTTTGAAAATGTTCCATGTACATTTGAAAGGAATTTGTATTTAGCTTCTTTGGGATGAAGGGCTCTAAATATATCAGTTAAGTCCATTTAATCTAGGGCACTGTTCAATGCCACAATATCTTTGTTGATATTTTGTTTAGAAGATCTGTCCATTTTTGACAGTGGGGTATTAAAATCCCCTACTATAATTGTGCTGCTGTCAATATATTTCTTGAAGTCCTCCAAGATCTTCTTTACGTATTTGGGTGCTCCTATGTTGGGTGCATATATATTTACAATGTTTATGTCTTCCTGGTGGATTCTTCCCTTGAATGTTATAAAGTGACTTTCTGGGTCTCTCTTCATGGCTCTTCTTTTGACGTCTATTTTGTCTGATAGGAGTATTGCTACCCCAGCTTTTTTTTTTTTTTCCTGTCCATTTGCTTGGAAAATTTGTTTCCAGCCCTTCACTTTCAATCTGTGTTGGACTTTTGTCCTGAGGTGGGTCTCTGATAGGCAGCATATGTGTGGGTCATGCTTTCTTTTCCATTCAGCTACTCTATATCTTTTGATTGGAGCATTTAATCCATTTACATTTAAGGTTATTACTGATAGGTGTTCATTCATTGCCATTTTTGTACCTGTGTTCCTTTCTCTCTCATTCTTTTCCTTCCTTTCCTTAAAGCAGTCCCTTTAGCATCTCTTGCAGAGCTGGTTTGGTGGAGGTGTATTCTTTTAGACTTCTTTTGTCTGGGAAGTTCCTTATTTGGCCTTCTATCTCGATTGACAGCCTCGCTGGATAAAGTAACCTGGGTTGCAGGCCTCTGGTTCTCATTACTTGGAATATTTCTTGCCATTCTCTTCTAGTTTGGAGCGTTTCCATTGAGAAGTCAGCTGCTAACCTTACCGGGGATCCCTTGTACATTACTTCCTGTTTCTCCCTTGCTGCCTTTTAGATTGTCTCTTTGTCTTGGAATTTTGCCATTTTAATTATGATGTGTCTTGAAGTGGGCCTCTTTGGGTTCCTCTTGATTGGGACTCTCGTTTCCTGGATTCTCTCTCATCAAATGAGGGAAGTTTTCCATCATTGCTTTTCCAAATAGGTTTTCTACCCCTTTCTCTTCTTCTTCTCCTTCTGGTATCCCTGTTTTATGGATATTATTATGTTTCATATTGTCTTCATTTCTCTTAATCCCTCTTCATTTTTTCTGAGACTCTTTTCTTTTTCTTGGTCTTTCTGGGTGTTTTTTCTACTTTGTCCTCCAACTCGCTGATCTGATCTTCTGCTTTGATTCCTTCTACTGTGTTCTTCTGTTCAGAAATTGTATTTTTCATTTCCTCTTGGTCCTTGTAGATAGTTTCTATTTCCTTTCTTATGGTGATATAGTTTGCAGTGAGTTCATTGTAGTTTCCCTGTAATTTCTGGTAATTCACTGTGAGTTCATTGAGCTTCCTGATAACCATTGCTTTGAACTCACTACCTGATATTTGAGTTACCTCTATTTCATTTAGCATTCTTTGTGAGGCTTCCTCCTTTCCTTTCATTAGGGGATTTTTTTCTTTGTCTTTCCATTGTTTGTGAGACTCTTCTTGTTGGCCTCAGCTTCTTAAATTGATGTGTTCTGGCTCTCTGGGTTTATGGTGTGAACTTCTGTGGTAGAATACCTGTGAGATTCAGTGATGCAGTCTCCTTGATCTCCCGAGCTCACTGGTCTAGGGTTGTCATTTATATTGGCTCTGTGTTTGTCTTTGGGTTTTGATTGTTGTTGGGTCTTTCTTTGGTGGGTCCTTCCCACCAGCTGGTTAACTGTTGGGTTTCCTTTTCCAGTGGGTATCCTGGTGTTCATGGCTTCCACTTACTCTTTTTTGTGATCAGTTGGAGGGGGAAGGCAAAATGGTTTAAGACAGCAAGAGAGTATTCTATGATATTCACAGTAGCAGCCAGTAGAGAAGAGATAGGAGATCCTTTGACTATATACAGTGTTAATCATGATCTACCACCCAACCAGCCACTTTTTAGAATGGATAGAAAGAAGATAAGACTCTCATTAGGGAAGGAAGGATTGTGAGTTGGATCTAGAAAGCAGTGAGTTTTTGGGAGGTCAGATTCTGAGGTAAGGTGAGTGTAAAGGATAGTAAATAGGTATAGTGTGTGAGAGAATAGAATTAACCAGTATAGTAATAGAGTTTAGGAAACTGTGAAGTGGGCTAAGATCTGGGAGGGGTGTTGTGAATTACTTATAGTTGTATGGAACAGCTATTATTTACAATAATATTAGAGCAACAATCATATGATAGAATCTATGTGATCTGGATAACAAGAATAGGGGGTATAGGACCTTGAGTAGTGTACTATTGGAACACAAGTGAAGTGAAGGAGAGTAAATTAGCAATACACTGTAAAAGAGAGAACATGGGAAACCTGTCAAATGATATAATATAACCAGCCAAGCAAAGAAGACTATATAGAAAGAAGAAAAATACAAAAATACTATTAAAATAAAAGATGTAAGAATAATGAAAAACAATAATACAAATATGCAATAACTTGCAGGTTCTCTGTAATAACAAAGTGAAATTTGTCTCACTATCTCAGCTGTTGGGATGCCTCCTCTTTGGGTCCTACTCAGGTCTTTTCACAGTTCCAGTTTTTTTTTTTTTTTTTTTTTGTCTTTTTGTGGATATTTAAAAAAAAGGCAGAAGAAGGAAGGAAGAAGAGATAAAATTGGAAAGAAAGGAAGAAAGAATAAAACAAGAAAGAAGGAAAGAGAGGAAAAAGGAATTGAAAGATAAAAATAATGAAAATTAAAAAATAAAAAATTACTTAAAGAAAAAAAGAGCCTCTTGCTGGTTTCCAACTGGCCAAACCAGTTTTTCTGGTCTTACTGGCTGCAGCAGGCTGAGGGGTGATTTGTATGACTTCTCCCTGCCCAATCTCCATTCAGTCAGCTTTGTGCACTCTCCCCAGAGGTAGCCTGGGGCCTCTCTCCAGCACCTTGGGTGTGGGATCCTGGTCTTCCTCAGAGTGCTCTTTCCCTGGGGGTTACTGCTGTGGGCTGGGGTGCGGGCACAAGTGCACTCAGGCAGGCTGCCTCGGTCCCACCGGTTTGGGCGAGCACCCTTCCCAGTGCTATGGGAATGTGCAAGGCCTTCTGTGCAACCTCAGGATCGCTGCCTGGCTGGGTGGGGAGGTAGCCAGAGCAGCTGCTACAGGAGAATTTCCCAAACAGTGTCTCTCTTTTCACTTTTTCTTTTTGAGAAATTCCTCCTACTCAAGCCTGCTGCTCCATACAGCAGCCTGGCCTCTGGCACAGCTCAATTCTCCAGCCAGACCTGTGACTATCTGGGTCAGGGACTGTCACTGCACGACTCTCAACTCTTCCAAACCAGTGTCCACAGACTCCATAGGTGCTCACAGCCCCTGTGTGTTTGCCACTTAGTCCTTATTCCCCTCTCTGTGACTTCAAACAGCCAGGTCTCTCCTGGTGCTTCTCAAATCTTGTTTGGCCGGGGAGGGAGCAGTTGACCAGGCTCTCTCCCAAGGATCCTGTGGCAGACCCAGTAGCGGGTCCCAGGCCTGGGCTGCAGCCACCCTGGCCCCCATGCTGGTCTCTGGGACTTTATTGTCCTAAAGCTCTCTCCTTACCATCTGGTTTTTCAGTGTCCGCCATAATTTTTGGTCTCTTATTTTCATATATGCTGGGGTACTGTTGGCTGTTTGCTCTGTTCCTCCGTAGATCAGCTAGGTTTTTCTCCCACGTGTAGGGGGAAGTAGAATGCGCTCGCTCCTACCTTGCCACTATCTTCCCTCCTAAATACCAACTCTTCATAAAGATTCCACAAACATGCAAAGTAAGATACTCTAAATTTTGTTTTAATGTGATAATCAACTTATTAAAATACTATTTATCAATGAGTTTTAAATACCTACAATGTGATCTGCTCTATGCCTCTAGGTTTTATTTTAAGGCATAAAATAGGTCATCTACTTTAAGCACCACAGTGGGAAATGTATAATTTGTGTTTTATTATTTTATTAATAATTTTTTTCTTCATAAACTAATTTAAAAAGGATTTCAGTAAGCAAAGTATGATTCCTGTTATGAACTAAATGCTTATGTCCTCCCAAATTTCATATGTTAAAACCCTAACCCCAAGGTAATAATATGTGGAGTATGCAAGTGAGGACTTCAGGAGGCACTCAGGTTTAGATGAGGTCATGTATGTGGGACCCCCATGATGGGAATATTGTCCTTATAAAAAAAAGGAGAGCCACAATATATCCATCTCTCTCTCTCTCTCTCTCTCTCTGTCTCTCTTTCTCTCCCCCCCTCCCTCCTACCCCTCTGTCCCTCTTCCCACCCCTTCCTCTGCTTACACCAAGGGAAGGTTATCAGAGGATATAGCCAAGAAGAGGACTCTCACCAGACCCCTACCATGCTGGCACCCTGATCTTGAACCTCCAGCCTCTACAATTGTGAGAAATAAATTTCTGTTGCTTAAGTCATACAGTCTATGGCTTCCCACTATAACAACCAAAGAGACTAAGACATTTATTTCCTCCTGAGTGGTCTCAAAATTTGTCTCATCTTCAACCATGGTCTGAGGCTGTTACTGCCTAGTCCTTGCTTGCTCCCCTCTATCCTGTCACAGGTAACTGATCTGCATTGCTCTCTAGAGGATGCCCTGTGCGATGTTGCATAACAAACCTCACCACACTTTTCATACCACCCCTTAAAACACAAGGCCCGTGGGCTGAATCCGGCCCTCCACCTTCTTTTATCCCGCCCAGCACCTCGTTTCTACCTGGTGGCAGTGCCAAGCTCCTCACCCCTAGTTAAGGAGTAGTTATATTTATACAGTTTTAAAATCACACTCAGCCCTTTGAAGGCAACCATGAGGCTGATGTGACCCCCGGTGAAAATGAGTTTGACATCCCTGCCTTAAAACATTTCAGCAGCTTTTGATTAGGATGGTGGTCAAAATTCTTAATATGCGCAATAAATCATGGCAGGATCTGGCATTCCTTCCCCTCCAGCCTCTTCACCAACCACATTGCCCTCCCTCTCTCTCTCTCCCCGTCTCTGTCTCAGCTCCAACCACACCAGCTTCTCACGATGTTACAAGGAGGGGACCTGCACAAAAACAAAATTATCTTCTATAGTGCAGGCTCCTTATAGCACAGGCTTCCCCAACCAGGTGAGTGTTCTAGGAACCCATCTGTATCAGTGTACCAGCTCATGTTGTGAAAGGCTGCATTTAGCTTCAGTGAAATTTTTTTGAAGACCCTTTCAACACATTTGCCCATTTCATGATGGGTGATTTACAAGCACACCTGCCCACATCCACTGTGCTCAGGGTTCAGAAGTTTTTGACTGAAAAATGGCAATGACCCCCCATGCCCCACCCTCCCTATTCACCCAATCTTCCCTTGAGTGACTTTTGTTTGTTTCCCTGGATGAAACAAGTTCTCAAAGGCAAACATTTTGCCGATGTGGGAGAGGTGAAACAAAAAAATGGCAGAAGCACTAAAAAGCATCAAAATCGACAAGTTCAAAAACTGTTTTGGCCAGTAGAAAAAACATCTCAAGAGGTGTATTGCATTGAATGGAAAGTATTTTGAAGGTGACTGAAGTTTAAACATGTAAGAATAAATACATAATTCTTTATAAATAAATTCTGATTTTGGGGGGGTCCCCCCTCGTATAAGCCCCATTCAGTCTCTGCACAGGCAGCTCCCTCTCCTGGAACCTTCTGCTTCTTTCCTTTCTCTGTTCATTAAGTTAACCTTCACTCTTCCTTCAGAGCTTAGCTTGAATTATCCTCCCTCAAGTAAGCTCACCCCGACTTTCCTAATGAGGCAATTTCTCCTGTTATTGATTCTTAAAATACCATTTATCTCGTCTTAGAAACACTCCAGTCACTTTTACACTTATCACTACAGTAGATTTTATTACTATGTGCCTCTTCCACTGAATCATAGGTTCCGTGAGAGCCCAAGCCCTGAATTCTACGTACTGTTAGTGCTGCTTTTTTTAAAAACTGTATTCTCTCCAACAAGAAGTATAATACCTCGCACAAAGTAGACTCTCAAAAAGCATTTGTTGAATAGGTGAATGAATAAACCTTTTAATGATAATCATGAAAAAGCTGAGGTTCTCCCATGCCAAGTTCTGTGAGTCAAAGATGAGAAAATGCTGGTTTCCTTTCTTTGCTTTTTTTCAAGTCTTCTTCCCAGTTTCTCCTCCTGGAATCAGTTAATACAGCTAAAGCATGTAAGAGTTGAACTCTGAGATTCAGCCCTAAACAAAGTGCAGTATTTGTAAACATTTAACCCAGGACACTTTGCCAAAAAGCATATGTTGGAGTGAATTACAGCCATGTGGCATGGAGCTGTGGAGAGTTTCTCTGTGGGTTTTAATTGAATTGGGGGTTGCAGGCCCCTGCTGGAAGGCCCCTGTCCCAAAAAATAAAAATGTTTTTTTAAACCTCTGGAAAACTTTCATATTTTAACCAACTCTAAACTTTTACCCATTTCTACTGTGAAGTTCAAAAACTGGAAGTTCCTCTTGCTTAACTCCTAAAAGTCAATTCCATCCTGAGCTGGCCTTTTCTTTTCAGTACTGTGGTTAAATAGGTCAGCCATTGAGTTAAACTTCTAATCTCCAGTTCAGTTCAGCAGTGTTGAACCCATAAATCCTCAAGGAGCATTAGCAATACAGAAAGAATGAATAATTTCAATAGGAATGCATTTCTTCCTTCAGTTGCAGCTAGGAATCAGAAATACCTAACATCAGCAAAGTTAGTGAGGCGCATGCAGGCTATAACCTGCACATCTTTTCAACATATAAGAAGTGTGTTACGTGAAGGAAAGGATGAAACTATAAAGATCTTTAGGGTTCTATGCCCCTCTTAATAAGCTCCATGCAGGCAAATATTTTCACCTGTGTTATCTATAGCTGAAACAGTTCCTGGAACATAACTCAATAAATATTTCTTGAATGATAAATGAACAAATGAGTGACTGAATCAAAAAGTAAGTTCCAGGCAATTTTCTAAGTACTTCACATGTAACAATGCATTTCACCATGACAACCACCTTATAAGGTGGCAACTGTTGCTATTCCCGTTTTCAGATGAAGAAACTATAGCAAGATTAAATAATTTATGCACAGCCACCAAATTTGACAGTCACCTTTCATAGGCTTAATCCCCACCCACGCTGTCCAGACCAGGAAACCAATGCACTCCTTGGGCAAATAGCCCCTGGTTTACACCTATGTCTCTGAATACCCACACTTTCAGTGAAACTGTGGCTTCAAGTCTATATTTCCATGGCAGAATTGCCAATCAACCCTATACAGCTTCCCAGATTTCTAGGCTCGGAGTATACCAGCCTCGCACATCCCACTATTATCCCCAGAATGAGAGTTTTTCTACTAATGTACTTTTTGCACCAAGCTGAGTTACCTGTCAGGAAGAATATTTGTTAAGTAGAGCAAATAATTTGGTACAAGCAACAAGTCCTTGAGACTGAAGGACAAGTTGTGCTTTGCTGATATATATTTTGCATATAGCTGGCTTCACTGCCTTATGACTATGAAATGAGAGCACACTGATTTTTAATACCTCACTATTTATGGCAAAGTCCCTAGGGTCTAAATGCCCACCTGGGTATGGTTCCTTCATCCAGTTTTTCCCTGCAGCCATGCTATTGCGTCTGCTCTTCTGGACAGGGCTCCCAAAGATAAATGCTTCCTGATACTCTGTAGCACCTTGAATAAGGAATTCTGCTCTTTTAACCTCCCTGCTCTCATTGTCTCACTCCAATGCCAGCAACTGTGACCTTTCACAGAATGCATGGAATGTTTATGGCTATCAGAAAGACAGCGTCTTATCACACAGTAACTCCTAGAAGTGACACTATCAGATCCACAGGTTCCAGCCACACCTCAGCAACCACGCCCAGCCTCACCTGGGGAAAGCCCTATCTATCACCATCAGTGGGAATCTTGGTGACTCCAAATCTCTAAATCTAGACAGAACTTTCTCCTAGTCCCAGAGACAGTTCCCTCTCCCCAGTCCCAGGCTCACCTCAATGAAAGTAGCCACAGCCACTTCCTTCAGGGTGGACCCGACATTCCATCTTGTAGAATCTAACTCAGAAGGCATGAACCAAACAATGACAGTAATTCACAGAGCAATACCCAAAGTCTGGTTTATTCAGTTTTAAATAATATCGTGTATGGGAGTCCAGCAACATAATTCCAAAAAAACACTCTGCTCGGAGCCCAGTTTCATTGTCTTCCAACCCACACAAAGAAAGGGGACGTCAGGCCTTCTCGTCCCTCATGTCATGGTCCAGCTTTCCAACTTGCCATCTAAGGGCTCAGGCAAGAATTCACACATGTATACACACATACCCTCTAAGAACAAGTAATAATTTTCAGACACAGAGCACTTTAAATCATGATTCAAGAAAGAAAAGAACATTGTATATGATTTTGCAGGAACACAAACTTGGTAAAGCTTATAATTTACATTACTCAACAAAACACTGATCAGCTCAACATGATGCTGTGGTATTCAGGGCTTTGCCAGACAGCTCCCATTTGCCCTTCCAAACCCATTCCCCCTCCTCACTCACCAGGCTTTCTGCTAATGGAAACTGACGTGTTTGGAATACAATGGACTCTCTTGCCCTCTGAATTCCAGTTAGGCCTGGCCAATGAGGAATCCTGATGGGAGATTGAAAAGAGACTTAGATACTTTATTCCTCCAGCTCCCTCCTTCTGGGGTCTGCTGGAGCTGGCTGTGTCCCTCAATCCTCCAAAAGTGGTCCTCTCATTACATGATTCTCCCAGGTCCCAGTAACTATCTCCTCCCTTTGTCCTGCTGGGTGTAGGGGTGGTAATAGCTCTGTTTTATTAGCACTGGTTATTGCACTATTATTTGGAGCTTCAGAACATCCTGCCCACGCTTTTGTAAATCACCTTCTTGAATCATCCTAACTCGATGCTGACTGATACAAGGGCCTTTCCAGAAAAGAACTGCATGACTGACAGAGCTGGACAACGTGGGCCCATTTTCAAACACAGGAGTGTCTTCTGGAAGTTTCTGAAACTAAAGAACATTTTAAGTGACTATGTGGTATAGCGTTCCTGCATCCAGTTCTTTCTTCTATCTCCATCCAACACTCCCTTCCTTCCTCATGCTGTAGCCAGGCTTTTGTTTCCAAACACAATGAAAGAAAGTCTGAAAGTGAACAGTGCAAGTCTTGGCACCTATAGGCAAAATATATTATTATACTTCTTTTTGCATTACCTGGAAAAGAAACAACATAAGAAGAAGAGGAATTTTAATATGAGCTGAACACCTCCATCCTGGCCTTTCTAAACTAATATTTAGGACTTCTTTGCTTTAAAGTCTAGTTTAAAAGAACATTGACTAATAGGCATATTTTTTCTTTAATAATCACTTTTTATATAATTACCAAGCATTTAACCCTAGACTGAGATTCTATTGCATTTTTAAATTTTAACATTTCTCAAGTAATTTGAAAATGTCCATTTAGAGCAATGTTAAATGTTATTCCGTGAAATGCCTACCACTCCCTTAACAGACATTGGCTGATATTTAGTCTCTGAATGAAAGAATTAGAATGGAACACCCTTTGTGGACACCCATAAAATTTCAATGACCAGTGGCAGGGCTTCCGGGGTACTCCACTCTGTTCTCTGGCAAGCACCACGTTTTAAAAAAAGGATAAGAATGTACTGGGCAAAACTAGACTGACCAACAATATGTAGGGGACCTACACTAGGTCCCTAAATATAGGAAAAACAGGTGAAAAATGGAGATAAATTAGCCTTAAGGAAAACCTTAGGAGAAATTACTAGGCACTTTCATTGGTAATAATAATGATACTCTGTTACTGAGTAGCTACTATACACCAGGAACTGTGCTAAGTGTCTTGTACACATTTACTTGAATCTTCATAACCACATTGTAAGTCAGGCTTCATAATCAGCATTTCACAGAATAGGAGAACTCAGGTCAGAGAGAATAGGACCCTGTCTGCCCACAAATCTCTCTCACTCTACCACGGCCTTCCTTCTGAGAGCTGAATGGCTGTCACAGAATGGAAAATAGGCCTGTTTCTTTCTGGGTCTGAGACATATAACTGGGAACAATGGGTGGAAATTACAGGAAGACAGATTTCAGTTGATAGCAGGAAGAACTCTGTAACACTGGGGCTGTTCACAGACGGAAGGCGCTGCCTTTGGAGACTAAATTTCCCACCACTGGAAATATTTGAGCATTGTTTGGAAGGGGGGTTTTGAAAAGGAGAATAGAGGAGCAAAAGTACATCTGTGTTAGATGATTTTTAAGATTCCTTTCCAGTCTCCTAAAATTTGTTCAGCCTGTGAAACAATCATTTCCCAGATGTGGAAGGAGGGGGACAATTTTGCTTTCCCCTTTATGTTCTCCTCTAATAACTGAGCAAAAAGCTCTGCAATGTTTGAGTGCTCTAGAGAAGAGCTTCCCCACTTCCACTCCCAATACATCCCATAAGGGCTTTTAGTTCAGTAGTTTGAAAGAAGCCCTGAATCTTTGCCTAGTGTCTCTGTATGTGTATGATCCTAGCTTGGAAGCGCCCTGAGTCTTCACCCTTAAGGGTATACCACGTTCCAGGCTCGGTAATCCTTATAATCATAAATTTGGGAGTAGTTATTCAACATCTCACAAAACCTTAGCAAAATAAAATGAAACAGAAAATGTAAAATAACACAACTTTCTTTCATACAAAGCTTTAAAGAGAAAGCCAGCAAATGTGTTTTAGACATCTCACAAAGTTCACATTGTATTGAGAAATTATTTTTAATGAAGCTGTTATTATGCTACAAGAATGCAATAAAACATCTGAAACCTGAAATTTCCTATTTTTATCACCTCTTGTAAATTTTTCAAAATAGCCAAAATGATTTGTTTCAAAATGCGTACAGGAATAATTGGATTGAGAGTTTTCATGCCAACTTTCCATTTGGAATGAAATCTAGAGATTGTTACTTCATAAACCACTGAAAATATGAGCACAAAATGAAAAGGGTAAAATATTATGGAATATAAGTGTAATCAAACAAAACAGACCCTGGAAGGAACCACTGATTTACCATCTCCCAGTGTGTGGTTCAGCACAGGGACCTCTTTTATATAACAAAGTGTTCACAAATAATTGCTTTTACCTGAATCCCCTAATTACTTCTGGAAAGAGAAATGCAATATACACAAAATTCTGCATGTGAACATATAATGCAAAAATGCTAATCCTACACTGGTTGGTTTTTAAGTACAATATTATTCCAAACTGTTCACAAAGATGATATACCAGCTCCCTTAATTTTCTCTTTGCAACACAAATCTTAGTCATTCCTTGTTACAAATGCTGGCAAAAATCTAATCCTTGGGTGCTAAGCAAATGCATTTTAGCACACAAACTGAGTATAAAAGTTTATTTCAGATTGTGATTTTTTATAACAGTCCTGCCAAATGAGCAGAAATGAATCATGCACCCAAACGTGTAAGTATACAGGAAGATGTTACTTATCTCATGATTTCAGACTTAATTCCAATTCACACCTTTCTTGAAGCTATTCTGGAAGCTCAGTCACTTAGGGAACAGACAAACCCTCCTCAGTTGCAAATCAAGTCTCTGTTTTTTGGTGGAAGCCCTTTCCAAACCATTCATCTCTGTCAATGTATACAGAGCACGCTCTTTCATGAACAGTTTCCAGAATTAAGTAGAGCAATTCTGTCTACCATCTGGCTCTGTGAGCAAAAAAGTTTTTTTTTTTTTTCCTATGTGAAAATATAAAACTGACTTGCCCCATAGTCTAGACTTACAATCTTTCCAAGGATATTATCCATCACTTCACCTATTCTGAATGAATGGAATTTTAGATGGACCAGTAATCAGAGGTGATAGGACTGGAGTCTTATTTCATATGTTTACTTATGTTGTTTTTAAAGAACACAGAAAGTAGAATCACTTTCTTAAGAGTACCACCATCCCTGGGAACCAGCCCAGTATTTACTTTTTACTATGTGACAATTGAGCACATTTTCAGAAATACGGCAGGGGATACAGCGTAACAGAAGCAACATGGGTCTTATTTAGCTGTTGCAGATGTCGGTGGTTAAAACTACCCAGCTTTCACTGGCCGATCTGGAATTAGATCTCCTATCCCTGTAATAATTCTAACCACATAAGTTTATCCTAACATACTAGATAAAATCACAGTTGGAAAAAAAGCATAAACAATCACTATAATAAGAGTGAGTTTAATTTCTTTTTAATTGTTCTTTTAACTCAATGGCTTGCTTGCATGTGCAAAATAAATTTGAGTTTCAGTCATGGAACTGTTTTTTTCCTCCCCCTTCCTTTGGCCCCACCAGAACAACATGCTGCATACTGAAAAATATGGTCCAGGCCACAAAGGAAGAGTTCTCCAGCATCTACTGCTGGAAACATTTTACTTTTGTAAAGTTTATTTTTTCAATTCTTTTTTATTGTTGTTTAAGTACAATCGTCTCCATTTTCTCCCCAGGACTCCCCCTGTCCCATGCGTCCCCACCTCCTACCCTCAATCCTACCCGCATATGGCTTTGTCCATGTGTCCTTTATACATCTTCCTTGATGACCCTTCCCCTTCCCCCAGCATTATCCTCTCCCCACTCACCTCTGATACTGTCAGTTTGTTCTTTATTTCAATGTCTCTGGTTATATTTTGCTTGCTTATTTGTTTTGTTGATTAGGTTCCAGTAA
Organism: Anoura caudifer; assembly: GCA_004027475.1. Lineage (NCBI taxonomy): Eukaryota > Metazoa > Chordata > Mammalia > Chiroptera > Phyllostomidae > Anoura > Anoura caudifer. The sequence goes on from PVKU01005488.1 coordinate 79,388, forward strand.
TATGTGAGATCATACGGTATCTGTCACAGCCTGGCTTACTTCACTTAGCATAATGCACTCTAGATCCATCCATGCTGTTGCAAAGGGTAGGAGCTCCTTCTTTCTGCTGTGTAGTATTCCATTATGTAAATGTACCACCGTTTTTTCATCTATTCATTTACTGGTGGGCGCTTAGGTTGCTTCCAGCACTTGGCTATTGTAAACTGCGCTGCTATGAACATTGGGGTGCATAGGTTCTTTTGAATTGGTGTTTCAGGGTTCTTAGGGTGTAATCCCAGCAGCAGAATTGCTGGGTCATAAGGCATTTCCATTTTTAGTTTTCTGAGGAAATTCTATACTGTTTTCCCCAGTGGCTGCACCAGTCTGCATTCCCACCAACAATGGACATATTGTAAATGGATCATTTCTGAAACACTTAAACCACTATGACATGACTTTTTTAAAGAAATTTTATTGTCTTTTTTTTACAGAAAGCAATTAATAAAATTGGTGTCCATTGTGGGGAAAATATATTCTCATCTCAACCATGAAAACCCACCAAACTTGAGGCCACCCTCAAGTTCGGTGGGAACCTCCAACTCCTTGGTACAGAATTCTGCTTAGAATCTGGGAGGATAAGCTATAATTCTGCATGCTAAATTAAGCTTCAGTACAAAAGACTATCCTCTTTCAGACATAACAGCACTGATAATCAGTCAGAAAATTTTGCCTAAAAGATATTGGTAGATCCACTGCAACAAGTCATCTGGCTTAATGTGCTACAATCAGAAAAGCTCCTGCTGCTGCACCCCAGCCAAACACTGCTTCAGCTGAGTGACTGCTCCAGGATGTGCATGCTGGCTAGATGGCCAACTGGAATCTGCCCCCTCGCTTGCTTGCTAAGTGACTCTAGGCAAGTCACTTAACTTCTCTTTGCCCAGTTTACCTATGCAGGGAACATTATAACAGCACCTACTTCATAATATCGTGAGAAGGGTTTCATGAGTTAACCCTTAACAAGCAAAATAAAGGATGAAGTTCTTTCTTTCAAACCCTGACCAGCACCACTGATATTTGGGGGACAGAAATTTTCACAAGGACTCATGAATTATCAGTCTTAAAAATCTGTGCCTGAAGAGAGCTGGAGGTAAAGCAGTGAGTTTCCTATTCACACTCCTTTTCCACCTTCTGGAATGCACCTCCATCCTCTTCTTGTCCCACTTCTCATTGTGCTCTTTAGCTTCTCTATGGTGTGAACAGTGACCCAGCTCTTTACAGTATCATTTTTTTTTTCACCTTTTTCCAGTGGCTGAGAGTTAGGCTTTTTGAGGTTTAATCACAGAAAGGAGAAAGAGGTGATAATTAATTGGCTGACATCTGCTTATCAATATGAACATTTGACTTTAGCCCAAGGTAATTGTATCATTTCAGGCTGTGTTACACAGAGTAAGATTTTTAGCTGCAAAAGGGTCTTCCTAGCCTTTTTCATATCATGTGGATCACCCCACCATTCTTAAGACTATTGTCAGCTTCAGAAACACTGGCATAACCCCAGTGATACACAGTTTTCTCAGTAAAGCATGGCAATTCACTCAGATGGTCAATCCATGTGACTAATATCAATCTTAAAGAACCAATATCATTAACATTGCAGTTAAGATATAAACGTGCAGACAAAAACATTTTTTCATAAATTATACTTTACTGTAATAATAATAGAAAATATCTAAAAGGCTTGACTGTAAAAGTTATAATATCTGATTTATAGTTATAATATTTGTATGTATACTGTAATTAAGTATTAAAAGATAAAAATCTAACAATTTTTCATGGGTCTGTCTGTTGTGCTTAAAATAAAAGTTGAAACTCCCCCGAGTGATACATGTTTGTCTTCTCTCGTTTTAACGTCTTTTCAGTCTGCATTACAGCAGGTAAGTTGGAGCTGTTTGTAAAACACACTCCTACGGGTAATTTGCCATACTTGCCGCTAGGGGGAAGTGAAGCTAAGATAGTGACTCAGGTCTGCAAAGGGAGAGAGAAGTGGAGACAAGGTAATGAAGACAAAGCCCAAATATACCGGGAACGGAGGTGGAGGAAGGAGAAGAGCTCTTGTTGCGCCTCAGGGGTATTTAAGGAATCAGTCATCAATTTCATCAGATTAATGATTAGGTGCCCTGGTAAGTTAGTAAAGGTAGGGCCTGCCAAAGCCAGGAGCTTACATTTTTGAGAGAAGCGAAGTTTCTGCTCCTCTTTCACCTGTGCAAGGAGATGAAATCCTGGTTCCTGATGAGAACTGGCATTTTTGAGGAATTATCAGCCATGACACGGAACCCATTGATAACGTGCTTGGTTCTGTTTTGCTTTCATTTAGTTTTCGTACTCAACACAGGCTCCTCCCATAACCTCAGTGAGAAAGGTTTGGAAGGGGGAGATGGGCTAGAGAGGTCAATGCTAAGTGCAGGAGCTGCAAATTAAACCCTGGCGACAAGCTCAGTAGTATTGAGCATTGTTCCTCTGGGTTTAAAAAAACAATCTCTCCTCCACAAAGTCGTGTTCGATTCAGCATTTCCAAAATTAATGGCAAAAGTCACCATTGAAATGGATTGTTAATTGTCTGGTTTCAGTCACGGATAAGAATAAACCTGCTGAGGCCAGCTGGTCTTTTGTCAGTGTGGCTCATAGCACTATTGTTCAGGCACTGGGGATCCTGGAGTCTAAAGGAAGGAAGAGGAGAAAGGGAAGGGGGTATGCAGGACATGTGGCCTGGACCTGTGGGAATAGCCTACCACGCAAATGGTCAAATCCAGAAAGCCAGAGAAATCCCATCCAATTCTTGCTAGGGGTCCAGAACTTGTCTCCATGGGAGCCTTTGGGGCCAAGCTAGAGTCTGCATTGTACCCAGAAGACAATGGGAAGCCTTTGATAGCCAGTCCATCACTCTATCACATTATGCTAATTCTTGGCATAGCATTTATCACTATCTAATATTATCTCTCCATTCATTCCTTTATTTATTCATTTCTTCATTATAATTACTGATCTCTCCACTACAATCTAAGCTCAATGAGAGCAGGGACTTTTTCTGTATCATTTACAATGGCATAACCAAAAAATAACCTAGGCAGGACATGGTACATGTTCAGTAACTGTTATCACATGGATAAAGATTTGTATTTGAGAAAGTGTCCTCCAGCAGCTTGTGGATGATGGACTGTGGTTTGATGGTGAAAGGAGAGAGTAAACTGTGTAGCAAGACAATAAGTAGGACATGTGCAGTAAGGTATCCATCCAATTTCCACTTCCAGCAAGATTGTGATATCAGTGCTGGGGACAGGAGAACCCAAGCATCAGTCTACAGTGTGGGGGCAGGAAGGCAGTCAAGACATAAGGATGGAAACAGTGTTTAGTGGGTGAATCAGAAAGTTGGGCAGATGATGAAGGTGGGCAGTCAAAAGGGGTACAAACTGAAGTATGAACCAGCCAGTATGAAACCATGGAGATCCAGGTGTAGGGAGCAGATGTGATATGTCCCTCTACCACCAAAGAAATGTGCATCAAAAAAAAAGTCTGGAGCCTGGGTAGAATCAATGCTTACAGGTAGGTAGAGAGGAGTTTCGAAAGGGACAGGAGTGGCTGCAGTGGTTCCTAGGATCCTCTACATCATTCCCCAGTTGCTGGGAGTGTTGGTGGTTCCAGGCTCTCTGATGAGACCCTCCATCCCTGAGACCTGTCCTCAATGAAAGGAGCCATCCAGTCCAAGTTCAAGACATCTCCACAGGGGCAGCACACATCCAATGACTGGTGGATGAAGGGGGCGATAGAGGCCTGGCTCTACCCTCACGGCAGAACAACTCTGAAAGGTCATCCCAGATGAGACTCCCATGGGGATTGACTGAGGCTCTTCAAACTCAACATCAAACTTCAAATTCTTTCTCTGCCCAAGGTTATTTCTGCCATTTCTTTATAGGCATAGATATCAAGGTCACTTCTTAATACACTTGTTTCACACTAATCTTTATCTTTATGTCTGTTTCCCAGAGAACATAAGACAGATGGTGCCAGAAACGATCCAAGGACACAGACTCTACAACGGAATCACAGAGCTGGATCCTCCATGTGCCAGCTAAAAACAAAAACCCAACCCTGGTGTCAGGGGAGGGCCTGACAATTCCAGCTTGCTGGAAAAGCACAATTGTTAAAACTTATATTAGTGATGAACTGGGATGGGATATGCGTGGAAGAGAATGCCTTGATAAGTGCAATATCCAGGCTTTGAGAGATTCAGAAAAGGTGTCACTTTTGAGAACAATGGAATCTGGTGGCTCTTGCTGAGCAACTAATCATTAAAGAAAGACAATGTGAGGCTTGGGCCTGTGACTCATTCATTGAAATGAAATGTGAAAGTTAGAAGGCCTCACTGGTGGCATCTAAGATTTTCATCTCCTATGGATGGAGGATAGAAAAAGCTAAGGATAATGCCCATGAGAACAATAGAACTTCAAAGAATTTGACTCTTCATCCCTGGCAAATCTGCTATGACAATGTCAGTGTCTTCCTTGGTATGATTGGGACCCTACGACCTGAATGGGGACATCAGAATTAATGCTGATGGTTAAAATGTTAAAACTCCACTTGGAGCCATGTGGCCCTACCGAAGGGGCCTTCTCCAACCTACTGAGGCTGTGTTTGTGCCTTGGTTGAACAGGAAGCAGAAGTCTCTGTACTGTAAGACAATGCATAACTTATTCCTATCCCCACTTGTATCAGATTAAGAACCAGAGTTCAGTGCAAACAGCACATGGTTGGGAAGTGCTGGGCCCACTGAGAGAAAAAAGGAACTAAACCCCAAGGTGGCTGCAAGAGCCAGCCTATGTATATTGACCAAGACAGAGATTGTTTATAGCACTGGACCTTAAAGATGATGGATCAAAGGTGGCAAAAGATAAAGCTGGATAAGGGCGATCTATTGCAATATATGATTTGAATCTTGACAAGGACTTTGGGAGATGGTTTCATAACACTGATAGGAACACTCTTGGAACTCTGAAGAAAATTAGGGCCCACATTAAGTAAATCGGAAAAGCCAGAACTGATGTCACAGATGAAAGAAATGATAAAATAAATCTTAATTTCTGAGCCAGTTTTCTGACCCAGACCCCACTAAATAAAGAGAGACTAGGTCCTCAGGAGTCCCTATGGCAAGTGAACACAGCAAGGATTCCTAGTCCTTTGTCCAAGGGATCTACATTTATTTAGGAAACCATACACTGGAAAGTGAAATATTAAAGAATGGAAGTATCTGGGCATTTTAATCTCCTCATGCCATAAATCCATCAGGCAAGAAAAGGACTGATCATCCTGGCTTAGGGATTGACCCTGAACCTCAAGATGAGATGCCCCTACTTTGACACAATGGGGGTGAGAAAAATTTGTTTACGACCAATATTGAAGGCAGGAAATAAATGCATCATCCGTAGCCTAAGAAGGACATTGAGGCTAGCAGATTATTCATGTCGGAAATGAAGGTCACTTTACCAGGTAAGCTACCTGTGGCAGCAGAGGTACCAGCAGAGGGAGCAGGCACTCTGGAATCGGTAGTAGAGGAAGGAGACAAATAGGGATGCATCTTATAGTCTGAATGGAGCTTTACATTTACATTGGTGAAGTATTATGTTATTTATATTATTAAATATTTTACCACATTTTTGCAACAAAATTTTTTTCCCTATTTTCCTCTAAAACTTAGGTGTGTCTTGTTATCTGAAAAATATGTAACTAAAAGCTTAAAAAAGACATAAAAGGAATGAATATCAATTAATACTGTTTAGGTGGCAAATATAGAAAACTGGGCAACTAAGACTTGCCTTTCCTTCATCTCTCGGCAGCACTCTTCTAGGCACTGCGGTTACAGCAGTACACAAAACAGGTGAAAATTCTTGCCTTTATGAAGATTAGTTTCCAGTAAGGGGAGACAGACAAAAATAAGCAAATAAATAATTATGACTAGAAAAGTGTAGCTGTGTGTTGACCCTGCTTTTTCTTCCCTTTCCTGAGGATCTAGGATACAGCCTTGGGAACACATAACTGGTTCAGGGATGAAGGCAGTGCAATGAAAGTATTCTATGAAAGCACTAGAATTACAGATTACATATATAAGTTCTCCCTGGACCTATTTTTATTGAATCCCCTAACCTAACCATAAAGTAGAAATATGGTTTCCTCTTCCACAAATCTAGCAGGACCTAAGAGCATGGAAAGAATCACCTGTAGGGAACCCAGAGTCAAGGGTGCACTCCACAAGTTTGATTTTTACAATGGACTTCACAAGATGCAAGATAACTATGGCAGATCTATATTTTACAACCCCTGTGATTCAAGTTGGCTGGAAAAATCAGTCTCTTTCCCAAGATATTGAGTAAAAGCTTCATTATGTGCCATTGGCTCTGATTGGGTCATGAACCCTTAACCAACCATTGTCACCAGATTAATGTAATACCTTGACTGATTTAGGATTCAATCTTATGCACTTTTCCTGAGCTGAGGGTGGAGTTGTGCTCAAGGACTAATCACATACGACAAATGGCAGGATTTGTTTTGACAGTAGAGTCAACAGGACTTGATGATGAATTTGAAAGAAATAATAGAGCAGTGATTTTCAATGGGTGGTAACACCACTTGGGAGGGAGTTTTAAAAAATTTATGGGAGTATTTTTTGTTGGTACAATCATTGAAGGGGAACTACTGGCAATTAGTAGGCAGGAGAGAAAGAAAAGGTGTACATAGCAATTTGTAAAGAGCAGATAGTCCTGAGCACTGCACAATTTTTATATATCTTACCTGAAATTAAACCTGAGTATATGCTCTACAACAGGGTGTATTACAAAGAGATTTGTTTTCTATGATACTATCACCATCCCTGAGCACATCAGAACAAAGAAAATTATTTTGTCCCCACAATTACAAGTAATAAAGTTGAGCTCATTTATGAGATTCCAAAACTTCCTCCTTGTTTTGTGTTAACAGTCTCAGTCTATAACTTGACATACTATCAATTTATTAACTTTAATTCAGGATAGTTTCTGTTAGAGATGTGGGAGAAATAGAGGCAGGAGGAACCCAGTGATCTTATCCAAGTGCCTTTATTTGATGCTGCGCTGAGAGGTGGACTGAGTCGGGTGGACTTCAGCACCAGGGAAAGGCAACAGTGGGGTTTTAACAGAAAAACTGAGGGGTTTGTGAGGGAATAGGGGAGGGGTTAGTCTTTGTTCTTCCAGGAGGGTGCTTCAGGGTTCCAGGATGCTCTTGGGGCAATAGGCAGGCTGTTCCAAGGTACAGGAGGGTCAGTCTGGCCACTGGCTATTGTGGCTGGCGCCAAGTGTCTATTGTGTGCTTTGGGAGAGAGTTTCAATCAAGCCCTGGGCTATCAATCCAGTCGGGGACAACTGAGTCATAGGGTTGAGCCCAGAGGGTTGGAAACTGGCCTGGCTGGGTCATTAGCAATCTGGACCATAGGGATCTGGCCTAACCTTTTCAGTTTCCTCATCCTCTTATTTTATACCCTTGGGGGGAAAGATCACAGATTATGAAGCACTTCTGAGATTTTCCTGGTAGTTACTAGGGAAGGAGGGGCCTCACACAAATGGGGAAAATGAATACAAAGTACAGCTGTAGTAAAAAGTTAGTGCACACTTAATGGGGAGAGAAGTTACTCAAAAGGGTATTAAAAATATGCCCTTTAAAAGGATTATAGCATTTTTCCAGGAAAACATTTAGATCCTATAAACCAATCACAGTGCTTATCCAAGAATTAAGACATCAAGGATTTATTGTTGGTTAAGGTTTTGTTTGTTTAACATAGAATACATGTTATGAAGATCACTGGGCTATAGAGGGGCTGAGTTTTAAAAAATTAGAGTAACTCTGGTTTTCCTAAAACTAATTTCTAATCCAACATTGATTTTCAAAGTTTCCACTCAGATCTCTGCTCTTTTCTGTTCCTGACCTTTCTCTTCAGAATGACTTCTGATCTTATTTCTCTTAAATCCAAATGATTCACGGAAGCACATGCAAGCATCTCAAAACTTCATTGAGGATGGTTAGCTTCCACTGTTGAGTAGCTCATTACCCTAAAATTTAGTGGCTTAAAAACTACATTAATTATCTCAAAGTTTCTCTGGCTCAGGGTCACTGGGTCTCTGATAAGGCTGCAACCAAGATATCGCCTGAAGCTTCAGACCCATGACAAGGCTTAAGTATGGATGGATCCACTTCTAAGCTCACTCCTGGGTGGGTGTGCCAGGCTTCAGTTCCTTACAGGCTTTGGAAGTCCTCAGTTTTTCGCTGGCAATGGGGCAGAGGTTGTGAATAGTTTGTTTTAACACAGGTGTCTCTATACAGAAGCTTGCTTTATCAGAATAAGCAAGAGCAAGAGTGAAAGCGAAAGCAGGGATAGGGAGGACAGGTGATGAAAGTCACAGTTTTTATCAAGTAATCTTAAAAGTGATTTCTCACTATTTTACCATATTCTATTCATTAGAAGAAAGTCATTGGTCCACCTACATTCAAGGAGAAAAGAAGGCACAAAGGTATAATTTAACAGGGAGCCTTTTAAAAAGCTATTTACCACATAGCCCAAGCATTTGGTTTTAAAATATATTTTACATAATATAAAATATGTTCTAAATTGTATTTCTTTTATTTCTCTATTTTATTATGGCTAAGGCATTTTATTAATATTTTTACTGGGTATAAGGCATGTGTCAATGAATTTCATTTTAGAAGAGAAAAGGGAGTACTGCAAAAGATTTGTTACAAAGAAGAACATTGGGTCTGACAGAGTTGGGGAATACTATCCAAGATTAAGTATAGTTCTAATGAGAAAGTTTCACTGGAGTTATTGACAGTGGAACATAGGAAGGGAATAGAAGTCCTTGAGAAACCAGAGGAGATGGGAATCAGAACACATTAGAGGGGCTGAATTTCAATAAGGACATAAAACTTTGTATTAAAGAAATTCAAAGAAAATAGGATAATTATTTTCAAATATCTCTATAACTATCTTGTGGAAGAAGAGTTAGATGCATTTACTATTGCTCCAATCAGTAGAATTAGAACAGTAAATGGAAATTAGAAGTCATGATGATGCATGAAAAGGAAAGAAATTTTTACCAATCAGAACCATCCCAAGACAGACAAGGCTATGAGGAAATGGGCTTAACAAACCTTACTACCTTACCGCATGCCTACATAGGGTCCATGCTTATATTGCTTCATGAAATGATGAAAAGATTAGAACAAGAATTGACTAAAATAAATGCCATTAAGATCCCTCCTAACCACAATGTTCTCTGATATTATCAACTAACAAATGAATTCATATTTGCTGAGAGATTGTTCTAGGAATATATCTGTGCTAGGCCACTTTTGCATTTTTGAGGAGCTTGTCTTTTAGAAGAATGGCTGTATCTTTTTAGTTTATGTCCTGTTTATGTGGAAGGAAAAATCAGCATCTACTCAAGGTTACAAATCCTAGCAGGCAAAAGATACAAACTTGAACAAGGACAATAGAGGTAAATGGATAAGGTCCATCATAGGGTTAATTAAAATAAGTCCTTCATTTAAAAATACTTATTGAACAACTGCCATGTACCAGCTTTGTGTTAATTTTTTGGAAATTGTGCTATAGGCTAGTTACAATTTTAACAGCAAGATATCCGCAGCTGAGGGAAATGAGGACAGGGAGAGAGAAGGACCTAAGCAGAACTTCACTACCTCCAAAAATTTCTGACACATGATAGGCTGGCATCCTGGTGAAGACTAATTACAACAGTTAGGAACATTTAATATTTGACACAGATGTGGAAAGTTCTGTGAACATCCAGTGATGAGGCGCAGAGAACAGTCTTACACGGGGCTGTTAGAGGCAGAGCCTGAGAGAAGATATTTGTTCAAGAGGTTTACTTAGAGAGTGATCTTAGGAGATGGGGAGCACAAGAAGCCAGATGGAGAAGAAGGAAAAGCCCAGCAAGAATGTGATTTCCCCAGAAACATGCTTCAGTCTGATAATACTTGAGACTTGTACACATAGTTCACCCTACCTTGAGTCTAGGGGCAGGCATTTATACCCTGGTGTCATTCAGTCATTGGCCGTTGTCCACATGGATTTAGCAACATGAATATCACTTATGACCTAAATGAAAGCAGGTCCAGTGGTGAAGTAGGGACACAAACCTATTGAGTATATTGAAGAGAGAATGGGAAGAGAGAAATTGGAGACAGTGGGTATACACAACTCTTTCAACAAGCACTACTGCAAGTGGGAGCAAAGACATGGAGTCATAGCTTGATAAATATGTGGGGTCAAAAGGGTATGTTTTAAGTAAAGAATTATATTTCTATGTTGAGAGGTATAATCTAACAGAGTAGACAAAATGATGATGCCAAGAGAAAAGCAAGAATCAGGGAGCAAAGGGACTAGAAGCCAGCGAGTAAGTAGAGGGTGTGACCTTAGTGAGGATAATCCATCTCTAGGAACATAAGAAAAGATAAATTATAAAGGAATACTTATGTAAATAGGAGGGCGGGGTGATAATTAGAGATGTAGAAATTCTCTTCTGATTGTGTTTAATTTTTTGCTGAAATACAAAGCACAGTCATAAGTGGAAAATAAGCAAGAAAAATCACTGAGGAAGACAGCAAAGAAGTTGTAGGTTTGAAGAGAGATGAAAGGGGGCAAAATAGTCACCTAGAAAGTGAGAAAGTAAACGGAAAAGGGAAAATTAGGGTTACTAAATAACTTTACTAATTCAAATGGTTTCTGAGTTGATGCTTTAAGATTCCTTAAGCATACAGTCTGAAAATAATCCTGTCTCACTCTTTCTACATCACAATATGTCCTTTATTTCTGTTTCCTCCTCATTGTATTAATACTAGCCAGAACTTTTAAAGCACAAAGTTCTGTTGATTTTTGTCTCAAATATCTCATTCTCCTCCTTTCTCTCCACCTCAACTATCACCACTTAGGACGCACTAAAATCTTGCCTGAATACGACAATAACCTCTTAATAGGTCTCCTGACATTTTGTCTGGCCCTCTTCCAATCCATTCTCTATTGCAAAGGCTGAGTGAGTTTTTCAATACACAAATCTGATCTTGTCACCATCACTCTAAATCCTGTAATGGTCCTCACTGCTTTTTTGGCTAAAGACCCTAAGCAACCTGTTCCTTCTTATATCTCTGCCTTTTCTCATACCTCTCCCCTCTTTGTGAGCACCAACCACAAAAGCATTCTCTCAGTTTTTTTCTCAAGTAACTGCATGCTCTTCCCTCTGAAATACTTTTACAACTTTTCCTGACTTTGCTCAGTGAAAGCCTATTTATCTTTCATTTCTTTTAAAATATCAAAGAGAAGTAAAGAAAAATGGAAAGTACATTGAGAAGATTAATATATGTTTAATTAGAGTTTCAGAAGTAATGAGAAGAAAAAGAGTGAAGAAAAGCAATATTTGGAGATATACTTGCGGAGAATTTTCCACAAAGACATCAACATGTATACTCAAGTATTCAGTAAATAACAAGCACAATAAATAAAAAGAAATGCATACCTGTACACAGTATTGAAAAACTGAAGAACACCTATGACAAAGAGAAAAACTGAATTTAAAAAAGGAACCAGAACAACACAACAACAAAAAAAGATTGCCATTTTTTAAAAAATATCTTATTTATTTATTTTTAGAGAGAGAGGGAGAGAGAAAGAGAAGGGAGAGAAACATCAATGTGTGGTTGCCTCTCATGTGCCCCGTCCGGGCCTGCGACCCAGGCATGTGCCCCAGCTGGGAATGGAACCAATGACCCTTTGGTTCACAGGCCAATGCTCAGTCCACTGAACCACACCAGCCAGGGACAGATTACCTATAATGGAATGGCAATCGGAGTTTCAGATTATTTCTCAATAGCAACAATGGAGGCCAGTAGACAGAAAAATTGTGTCAAAAATTACCATTGCCCTAAAATTGTAGACCAGTGAAAATATCTTTTAAGAAGAGGGCAGAATAAAAACATTTTATGAGGTGGAAAAGTTGCACCTGGAAGTCCCTCACTATAGGAAAGCCTAAAGGCAGTAGAAAGCTGGAAGATCTGTGATAGAAGAAGAAATGAAGGGCAAAATCACAGTAGATAAGTGAACAGGAAAACTGGCAATGTGGGACAACAATATGATGCAGTTATAAGTTTTTAAAATGTATAAATTGCTCTGGCTGGTGTGGCTCAGTGGATTGAACACCAGCCTGCAAACCAAAGGGTTGTTGGTTCCACTCCCAGTTGGGGCATATGCTTGGGCTGCAGGCCAGCCTCCAGTAGGGGGCACGTGAATGGCAACCACGCATTGGTGTTTCTCTCCCTCTCTTTCTCCCTCCCTTCCCCTCTCTCTAAAAATAAATAAATAAAATCTTTTAAAAAATGAGTGAGTCTTCTAAGTTTTTATACTTTTGAGGTTTAGGATAAAACTGTTGATTAATTTTAGACTGACAATTTAAGCATGTAACTGGCCTTCAAAATTCCAATCCTTTTTATTTCAACTAGACCACTTGCCTCATTTGCATTTGATTGATAAATTAAATGTAGCTCTGAAAGGCAAAATTTTGAAACATTAAGAAAAGTATGAAAGGTGTTTATGACCTCAAGGTAAGCAAGGATTTTATAAAACAAGACACAAAGATCATTTATTATAAAAGATATAATTGATAAATTGAACTATATTAAAATTAAGAATACTTAAAATTAAAGAATAAAGAATTCTTAAAATTAAGAATACTTGGTCATCAAAAGACATCTTAGAGAGGATAAAAATACAAGACAAAGTAACTTAAGGTTTTAGAATACGTATAGTATAATGAGTACCATAGGAAATAAAGAATTCTCATTACTTAATAAGAAAAAAACTACCAAAAAGATGTAAACAGGAATTTTGTAAAAGAGGAAACTCAAATGGTCAATAAACATTTTTTAAAAAATGATTAACCTTATTAGCAATGTAAGAAATGCAAATTAGAACTTCAATGCACCAACATTTTACATCCAACAAATAGGGGAGTTATTCGGAGCTCTGAGAAGCAGAGAGAGTCAAAGAGTAAATACAAAGTCTACTGAGGTTCACGGCAGTAATAATGTCCCGAATGGGCAATGCGACAGGAGATGAAGCCACAGGAACAAGAGCCGAGCACACAGAGAAAGAAGCAGAAACTCAAAGGAAAGATGGCAATGGAACAAGAGATCCAAAACTTCTCACAAAATTGTAGGATGCCTCTGCAAGTAAGGTTCAAACCATAGGGTCAGCATGAGAGAAGTCTCACAAACCATCTTTATTGGAATCTCAAGACACTAAGAAGTAACCTGGAATAATAAGGTTTGGAAAAGATGAACAGTGGTTCACCTAGAATGAATAAAGAGACACCTGTTCAAATATGCGCAGGAGGGAAAGATTCATATGAGCTGTTCTGTGAAGGTCTGAGAGAATGTATGACAGAAAAAAATAAGTCTTGACTTTTTCTTGCTTCTCAGATTAATAAAAGTAAAGGAAGTTAATATATAAAATTAAGTAAAGTTTTGAAGTGATGAGTCACCATTTTTCGGCACTGAAATTGATCTATGTGAGCCAAACTTAATAAAGTCAGTCAAAAAAGAAGCCACTTTAAGTGTCATTTATGCTTCAAGGCTGATTGTTTACCTTCCTGTTTGCCAGCTAATGTATGGCATTTGAAGGTTTTGAAGGCTAAGCAACACCCTCATCTGTCTTCTTCCACTTTGCTTTCACTGTTTATCTCCTCAAACTTCTGCTCCTCCATTCCATGGCTACCAGTTGCTGGTCACCTTCAAAATTTTGATCTTTGCTAAAATCTATGTGCTAATGATTCTTATCTCCTACCCCCAGTCCCAGATTCACTCCTGACTTGCAACCTCCTGTGTACTAAACTGCCCACTGAAAATCTCTATTTGCATGTCCCCTGAGCACCACAAATACACCCAGACCTAAAGGAGGTCCTTCAATATAAATGTCTCCCAAAGTCTGCTCATGCATTTTCAATTACTGTTCCTTGAAATCCCAACAGAACCCCAAACTATTGAAGGTCAGACACTCCATGCTGCTTTCCACATTTAACATCCTATCATTCATCAAGGCTTAAGAATTTCACTTATTTAACATCTGATATTCAATTATTGAACATTAAAAAAGTGTTCACTAGTAACCAGAAGCATACAAATCAACAGAAAGGAAAAATATTTTTTGTCAACCAGTTTCAAAACATGCAAAAGATAATACTCAATGTAGTGTAGGAATCACATGAAATAAACTCTATTGTGTGCAGCTGGAGCAAAGATAGAATCTTTGCAGGCCAGTCCTGCCATGTTCATCAGAAGTCTTTAAAAACGCATTTCCTTTAACTCAGTCACTTCACATCTAGAAATCTACACCGGGGAAATAAACTGGGAAGTGCATAAGCATTTAATTACACTTAATTTCACAACGTTTTTAAATAGAAAAAAGTATAATTGCATAAATGCATAAACAGACTGAATAAGAGATTTGTTAAATAAATTATGGTATGTTTTTAATTTCTTTGAAACCATTAAGAATGATTATACATTCCCATTTGTTTATTTTTTCTTTTGTTTCCCTTGCTGGAAGAGATATATCAGAAAAAAGACTGTTATGAGCAATGTCTGAGATTTTATTTCCTATGTTTTCTTCTAAGATTTGTATGGTTTCAAGTCTAACATTTAAGTCTTTAATCCATTTTTGAATTATTATTGTGTGTGGCATTAGAAAGTGGTCTAGTTTCATTTTTCTGCACATATCTGTCCAATTTTCCCCACATAATTTATTGAATAAACTACCTTGAGCCCATTGTATGTGCTTGCTTCCTCTGTCAAATATTAATTGACCATACAGGCATGGGTTTATTTCTGGGCTCTTTATTCTGTTCCATTGATCTATGTGTTTGTGTTTATGCCAGTACCATGCTGCTTTGATTACTATGGCCTTATAGTATAGTTTAATATCAGAGTGATTCCTCCAACTTTATTCTTCTTTCTCAAGATTGCTGTTGTTATTCAGGGTCTTTTGTGATTGCATTTTTTGTTTGAAATATTTGTTCTAGTTCTGTGAATCTACATCAAACTAAAAAGTTTCCCACAGCAAAGGAAACCATCAACAAAATGAAAAGACAACACACCGAATGGCAGAACATATTCACAGAAGCACCTGAGAATGGGTTAATATTCAAAATTTATAAAGAACTTATAAAACTCAACATCAAAAAAACAAAGACTCCAATTTAAAAATGGGCAAAAAAAGGGCAATAGACACTTTTCCAAAGAGGACATACAGATAGCCAATAGACATGAAAAAATGCTCAATGTCACTAATCATTAGAGACATGCAAAGTAAAACCACAATGAGATATCATCTAACACCTATCAGAAAGGCTATCACCAATAAATCAACAAACAATAAGAGCTGTCAAGGATGTGGAGAAAGGGGAACCCTTTCGCACTGTTGGTGGGAATGCAGATTGGTGCAGCCACTGTGGAAGCAGTTTGGAGAGATCTTAAAAAATTAAAAATGGGTCTGCCTTTTGACCCAGCAATTCTACTTCTGGGAATTTATCGGAAGAAACCCGAAACACTAATTCAGAAGAATATAAGTACCACTGCATTCATTACAGCATTATTTACAATAGCTGACATTTGGAAGTAGCCCAAGTGTCCATCAGTAGATGAGTGTATAAAACGATTACACTACAGTTACTCAATGGAATACTACTCTGCCATAAAAGAGAAGAAAATGTACCCTTTGTGACAGCATGGATAGACCTGAAATAAGCCAGTTAGAGAAAGCCAAATACCATATGATTTCACTCATGTGTGGAACCTAATGAACAAATCAAACTAACAAGCAAAATAGAGACAGTGATAGAGAGCAGGCTGACAGCTCTGCAGGGGGAGCTGTGGGATTGCAGGGGGAGGAATCGAGCAAAAAAGATAAAGGGCTCATGGCCATGGACAATAGTGTAGTGATTGTAGGAGAGGGAAGGGGCTAGGTGGAAATGGAAGAGGCTATAAGGGGGTTAAGTAGTAATGGAAAAAATACAATAAAAATAAACTATAAAAAAATTTAAAAACTATTTTAAAAAGAATGATTACGTAGGTATGTACATATTGCCACAAATGATATCCACATATATATATTTAGACAAAGAAAGACTACAAAGCAATATATCTTGTTTCCATTTTAGGTAAAAATATATTTATGTATGTACCTAAACAGAAATATTCTAAGAAATACTGCCTATGCAACTCTTATTTAAATCTAAAATTATTTAATAATAAAACTACTAAAGAAAAAACACTCATCTGTTGAGGATCTCTGTTTGCTAAAAAAGCATATGAACTTCATTAAGTTATATCTTAGATCAGCACATAAGTATGCAGGAGTAAACTTTGAGACCATAAAAGGTAGGACGAATGTAAAACTGCAATACCAACGATTTGAGATGAGTTACTGCCTACCAAAAAACACAGGTAACTGCCTCCTGCTCTCTTTGTATAGCCGACTTGTTACAAAATCAGGTAAAATAAATGTCACACATTTTTACAGAGAAATGAGATAAAATAAAACAAAAATTTTTAAGCAGGACACAAGTTCTAGTTGGACAGAGGATACATTTACCTAAAGTAAAACAACATGCCAAGGCAACATACACTTAGTGCCAGAGACGTACAGACTAATGGTGTGGAAAACAAAGGACTGATAAGGTCAAACAGGATGTCAAGAAGAGAGTAGGCTTCAGCCTGACTTAAATGACAGGTAACTATGAGAAACAAAAATGAAAAATATATTTCAATTAAGATAAATTTAAGGAAATGAAAGTATGAATAATGTGTTTATGAGAAATTAGAAGACTGACTGAAATAAAAAGAACACTTTTGTACAAGAGCTGTGAGAGATGCAGGTGGCAAGATTAGATGCTACACGCACCCCTCATACATACAACATATGCAGTACACACATCCCACATTCAACATATACACCACATACAATGCATATGCAATATACACAACACACACTTCAAATTCAACATACATACCAAACAAAACACACATACAATATACACAACACATGAATATCATTCACAATCCACATACACCACACACACAACATATACAATACACACACATAAATTTACATACCCCATAAACACAACCTATATAAAACATACCCCACACACAACATACACACCACATGCAATATACACAAACACTCAGACAAAACAGACCATACCCACAGACACACACCACTATGCACAGCCGAAACATGCATACAAATAAACCACAACACACAGAGATGCACATAAAACATATGCCATACACAAACATGACACATACACAACACATACACCACACACAATATGCATGATACACATACAAAATATGCACAAACATACCACATCACACAAATATACCCTCCACACACACATACAAATTCACTACAACACATACCACCCATACAAAAACACAAAACACCACACACTACATACACAACACATACCCCACACATACAACACATAGGAAACAACGAGCACAAAACACACAACACAGATCATGTGCATAAAATGAGAGTAAACATCTAATTCCTTGATTTAAAATAAGTTATATTATGGACAAAATTACATTGGGTTATAATATACCCTAATTTATTAATATTTTGTCATAAAACATTTGTCTCCATCTGTCAAGTTTCCACCCTCTCATCTCCCTCTTGGCTTTGTCTTCTGCAGACATATGGGGAACTGGTCACCTGGTGATGAATGGAAAGCAACAACCAGCAAGGTTGCAAGACTGTTCTCTACGCAGACTTTCAACCACTCCTCCTCTTTTCCCCAGGCCTGTCTCCTGTCTGCTACCACACCTGCTGCTTCCATTGGCTCACTTCTTGATATCCCCTTCCAGAATGTTTACATTCCAGATTCTGCTCCTCTCCTAACTAGCTACCATTTTGCTTCCACTTTCCAACTTGTAAAAATGCTCCAAATTCATCACTCTTCTGATATTGTCTCTTGTCCTCATTTTGGGTTTTTGTGTTGTTTTTATACCTTTGTACTAAAATGACCTTTCTGATGGTCTGTTGGGGTTTGGGGAGATTATGGAAATTGTTAATTATGTGTGTTCACTTTGTGTTTTTTTTTTTTTAAACAGAAGTCCCTATAATAAGTTCTAATTGTGGAAATGACAAAGGAGTCTGGATAATAGTAATAGCTAAATTTTATTCTCTGTCATTTGAGATAAAGTTTTGCTTTTAATCCAACCTCTAAGTTTTTCAAAATAAATGCAAACAAAAGCACAGGCACACATATCCACCCCACAAGCTGCAGAGCTCGGATACTGACCAAGGAGCATCACATTTAATGTACAATGATCTCAGACCCATGCCAGGAGGAGGCCCAGCATGATATATAGTCATTTTAGGGGGAAAAATAACTTTCCCCACATATATAAACTGGTGCTAAGAATGCATGGCTTTGCATTTCAATCCTGTCACTACCGGGTAGAACCAAGTTTTATGAAACAAACTTAAGCAATTGAAAGAAAAGTTAGTTATTTTAAAATGAGCTGGAGTCCTTACTCACCAAACAAATAAGAAAATCACAGTCTTAAATTTTGGGATAGCATGTAGTTTTGCTCCAGCCTTTGGATATCATGCAGGTAAATCATTAAAGCAGTACTTATTGGTTTCTGAATTTCCATTCATTTACTCATTTACTCATTCAATCATCTTTATTGAGTAATGTTCTAGGCACTGTTTTAAACACAAGGGATGTAGCACTGTATGAGATGGACAAGATTTGTTTGGTAGCTTTTGTTCAAGTAATAGGCAAAAACAATGAATGCACTGTGATAAGCAGGAAGAAGAGAAACAATGCAAAATAAAGCAGAAGAGTGACAGTGTGGAGATTAGAGAGAGTAGCCCTGCCTCTGTGAAGAATGATGTTTGAGCAGACATATGAAAGAAGAAAAAGGAAGATTGATAATGAAAGGTAGTCCCAATTGTAGTGAGGAAATAAACTTGTGAAAGTCTGGGGTAGAGTTCCAAGCAAATGCAAAGACCCCAGGGCAGGGATAACTTTGGTACTTGGGGGAAAGACCAGAGGCCAAAGTAGCTGACCTTAAATAAATAAGCAGTTCAGAGATTTAGACAGGGTTCTTTGCAGGTCATGAATTAAGATTTTTCTAGCAAGGGAGTGTGGTTTGATTTATAACACTTAAATGAGCAACTTTGTAGCTTCGTTTCCAGAATACTGACAGTGAGCCAGAAACAGGACTAGGGAGGCCAGTTAGGGAGAACTTGAAATCATCTTAAAGAGACTAAAGTGGGCCCTACAAAGATGGTGAGAAAGGATCAGACTCAAGCTATGAACCTAAGTAAAGGCTTACAGGACTTGGTGATTTATTCAACATACAGGTAAGCATGGAATTTGGAGATGGTCTGACGAACAGAAGTGGCAAAAACTGGGGATGTAGAAAGTTCAGGTAAGGAGCAACAAGGGTTTTGTTTTGAATATGTTAAGGCTAAAATTCTTACTCTCCATTCAAGTGGTGATATCTACTGTAAGATCTACAAGTCTGGACCTCAGGTTAAAGAACAGGGCTGACAATACAAGTTTAGGAGGATCTTGAGAGTTCAGATGGAAATCAGAGCCTGAAGAATCCCCTGGGGAGGGAGTATAAATCAGATAATCAGAAGTGGGGTGGGAGAGGAGGAAAATACACAACAATAACCAGTGAGGGAGGACAAGGTATGATGTCCTGAGCTCAAAAGAGAAAAGTGTTTTGAAAAGGAAGGAAGGATCTCCTCTAAGCTGCTCAGAGGCGAGTAAGATCAGGACTGCAAATGGACCATTGGGTTTGGTGAGCTGGAGGCCATCGGCAACAAAGACAAGAGCTATTGCAGTAGAGGAGTAGAGATCCCAACAGAAGAGAGTAAGGGGTAGGGAGAATAGTGGTAAAGACACAGAAACAGTGAAAACAGAAATTGGTGTTTGTAGAACTGCTTGGAGAAATGCAGAATCAGGGATTCCTTTCTCTCTCTCTCTCTTTCTTTCTTTCTTTTAAATGAGAGTTAATTCCATTTATTTGTACATTAATAACTAATTTTGGCGAAAGAAAAATTAGCCATGTAGATGAGAGGAGATAAAAGCAAGAACAAGAAGAAACAGGATCTGGACACAATTCAGGGGTTGAATTTTGGGGGGTCAAGGGCAGTTCTTCCATTTCTATTCCAACCCATTCATCTGCATCTCTAACCTTGGCCTAAATCCACTTAAACCTAGAAATCTATCAAACTTTATGTCCAATAAAGTAAGGGAGCTTTTGCTGACATTATTTTTAATCCTTATCTTAAAAATTTATCATGAGTATTTTAGCACATATATATTTCCAACTGACCTAAGTTTCATTGCAGGTTCATTTCATTTAAAGTAATAATAATTTCATATAGATTAAAATTCAAGTAACAAAAAGCATGAAAAATTATCCCCTGTGCTTGTATCTCCCAAACATTTATTATCCCCACATGGAGGTCAATGATGCCACCATTTATTGAATATTCTTTCAGAAATATTTTATGCATATACAAACACTTTTATTTCTTCTTTCTTTTCCCATTTTTATACAATTAGTGACACGTGGCTCTGTCTGTTCGTTTATCCTCTTAAACTATATTAGAGATTATTTGCTATCAGTGACGAAGGAAAACTGTCATTCTTAAAAAAAGAAATCTAATAAAGAAATAGTCTTCATTAAGATTCTATAAGAGAAACATGAGAACACAAGTAAGAAATGTCAAGATGAAAAAAAAAAAAGAAAAGCATCATATGGAAATAAAGATAAATTGGAAAGCAAAAAAGATAAGAGATATTATTGAAAATGTAGTAAAACATACAAGATAGAAATAAGAAAAGTGAACAAAGGAAATTAAAAATTTTAAAGGATTAGAGGAAAGATAAAAGCTACAAAGAGGGAAAAGAAAAAAGTGCATATGGTTAGAATCCATCCACCTATAATAACAATAACAATAGTAATAAAATAAAACATTTAAATTCAGATTTAAAAATAAACTTTCCAAACATAAAAGCAAAGCAAATCTGTTTGTAAGTGAAAGAGCACACGCTATGTTTGAGAAACTACATCAGTATCATCAATGCAAATAGATATCTTAAAAAAGTCATCCAACCTTAAAGAAAGACTCCTTTGGCAGGTAGACAAAAAGATCAATCTAACCACTGATTTCCTCAGAGCAGTGGTCAGTACCAGAAGTCAACAGAGCAGTAGCTCTAAGAGTAAAAACAAACAGCAATAACAACAACAAAATATGACCTAATGACTTCACAGTAAATGAAGTTATTCTTCAAATAAAAAGGTGACAGAGTTTTGAAGTTGCACAAACTCAGTGACCACGACTCCCATGGGACATCTGTGAGGAACTCTCAGAGTACAAACTTCAGTCAACCCAAACCATCACAGAAGGACCAAGTCTGAATGTGCTGCGGTAACGAAGGGGAAGAAGAAGAACACAAATGCCATCTGCACTGATGATGTAGAGATGACACAATTAACAGGAGCAGGGCAAGAAAATGGAAAGTGGAGTCAATATGCTGATAGCTGAAAGTGAAAGGATGTGATTCAAAGCTGACACACTAGGTAAGAGAAGTGTAAGTAGAGTACACTGTTGAAATATAAATACTAAGAAATACATTATTACTGATTAAAATCAAGTTATAAAAGAAAAAGATGCAGGAAGATAATTCTAATGGCATAATGTTGTCTAAAAATAAACAAATAAAAAGTATGTGTAATATTATACATATAAAAGTAGCCAATAGAATGAGAATATATACCTTAAAGAACTCCATCCACATAGAAAGCAGATTATATTGTGAAAGACTTTAAAAATACTCTAAATACTGGCATAAAACATAAAATAATGTGACAGAAAATACAAAACATAACTATTAATCATTAAATGAAAATAGGATTAAATCACCTATTAAAAGAGAAAGGCCTTCAGCCCTGACTGGTGTGGTTCAGTGGGTAGAGCATCCCCTCTCAAACTGCAAGGTTGCCGGTTCAATTCCAGGGTCAGGACACAATGCCTTGGTTGTGGGCCAGATCCCTTGTTGGGGGTGTGTGAGAAGCAACTGATTGATGTTTCTCTCACGCATCAATATTTTTCTCCCTTCCCTTTTCTCAAAAGATAAATAAATAAAACTTTTTAAAATATACATATAAAAAAAAGAGGAAGATCATCAGATTTTATCACAAAGCAAAATCCAACCCTATGTTGTGCACAAGAGACACTCCCTATAATAATGATTAAATTCAGGTAAAAATAAAAAGATGGGCAAAATACAACTAAGTAGATACAAACAAAAAGAAAGCTTTGGTCTTGATATTAAAATCAGAGAGAGTAGAATTCTAGTCCCAAATTATTAAAAGCATCATGAAGTGCACTTTGTAATGCACAAAATACCCAATAGCAATATTCACAAAACAAAATCAGAGAAATAGACATAGCCCACAGTGGGAAGAGATTTGAATTCACTTGTAAGCATATGAAAAATCCATAAACCAAAAATAAGTAAATATCAGTAGTGAAAAGACATGATAATATGAATACATTGGGGGAAATATTTTCAGTCTTATCCAAAAAAAATTACCTTCCTGGTATAAAAGAGTTTCTAGGAATTGAGGGGAAAATAAGAACTTACAGGGGGAAAAAAGAAAATAAGTGCAAAAGATATAGCCTATTCACACAAAAACCAATGTAATCCTTAAATATATGAAAAAATACACAATGTCCACCCATAATAAGAAAAATAATTATTGAAACTACAATGAGTGAGCCCTGGCCAAGTAGCTCAGCAGGTTAGAGCATCAACCCTGTATTTCAAAGTTGAGGATTCAATCTCCAGTCAGGGCACATACAAGAATCAACCAAAGAGTGTATAAATAAATGGAACAACAAACTGATGTGTGTGTCTATCTCTCTCTCTGTCTGTCTCCATCTTTCTCTCCATTCCTCTCTTTCTAAAATCAATAAATTAAAAAATGTAAATAAAAATAAATAAAAAGAAAACTATGTGGAGATGCATGGTTTCTCACCAAAAAGACAAGCAAAAAAATCCCCAGGTTTTACAACACACATTGCAGGAGAGGCTATTGGTTTACCTGGGCCCCTGTGCTTGGAGGGCAGGAAGAGACCGAGGAAAGGCCCACCACTCTCGATTGACAGGTGGTAGGCATAATAAGCAAGGGAACTTACACTCCAGGATTTTCATAGTTGCCACTAGACGAGTAGATCTCCACACCTGCCAACCAGAATCTTACAATGTGTTTAGAGTCTAGAAGTCTTAATCAGGGTTCAGTCACATATTCAGTCCAGATGATGTTAGAATCATATTACTCTCTCAAGGCTGCATCCTTGGAACAACTACTAGTATGAAAACACTGGGCTCAACATATATTGATATTTTAAAGATGGGGAGGGAATGGGGTCTCTGATTACACTGGGTCCAATTTGAGAGTCAATTGGTGGTCACATCCTCTAGATGACTTCTTCCTACAGAGGTATCCTCTTTCTTCAGAGGATGAACCAAAATAGTGCTCTACAGGAAAGAGCCCAACTTTACAAAATTTGAAAGGTTTGGGTGGGGTTATCTTTGGAATATATAATCAGCAGTTCTCAGCAATTCACCAGGTGCAGGAAGAACTTTTTTGACAAAAGGATAAAACAGGGAGAATGTGTTATTTATGTTTTAAGATTTAACAAATAAAAATACTGGTTACCCAGTTACATTTTAATAAACAAAACATTTTTTTTGGTAAAAGTATGTTCCATGCAATAAATACGCTCAGTGCAATATTTGTGACATACAATCAATAGATCCAGTTAGAGTTTGGTGGCAATACACTTCACATTGGATTTCATTTGTTCAGGTCAGACATTACACCCATACCCTCTGGCCCTCCCACCTCCTGACCATTTTCTATTTTGATAACCACAGGAAGCTTGATTTTAAAGCTCAATAGCCTTGACCCTGGGCTCTAATGGAAATTGAGAGATCTCCACATGAGGGGGTGGGTATGAGCAGATCCTTCTAAAGGTATCTAAAGAAACACCAAGGTTAGGGTCACAGTGAGAATGCAGAGCCAATAAGGCAAATGCAGCAGAGAAACAGCATCTAGCATGTGCAATAGATGGATGCTACATCTACCAGTAATGACAATAGTAAGAACTAGAATTGAATAACCGTGGTCAGATGTGTTTCTGCTTCATTCTTCACTACAATGGCATTCTGCCCTAAGTGGTATAATGGCTTCTGCTCAGATAAAAGTCAAATATGAAATTCAAACTAGACCCTCTAAGGTTTTGATTGGTACAATCATAGGAAGAGCCACAAAATCATAGCTCTGCAAAGAGCTGTGGAACTCACCTAGTGCAGCCCTTCATCTTGCAGTTGAGAAAAGTGAAGGCTAGAGAGATACAATATCTTATTCAAAATCAAACAGGAACTTGACAGTATCTTCCAACTAGAATACATTACCATTTTCATTACATGTTATGTGAAACATTGACTTTAAAGGGCATTGTGACGATTTTTAGACACACCTGAATATTCTTTGAACTCTCATCAAAAAGAGTTCTACCTCTCATGGAGAGGCAGTATGAAATCTCCTTCACTTAAATCTGGGCCAACCTTAGTGACTTACTTATAACCAACAGAATGTAGCAGAAGTGAGCAAAACAGCTTCTGAAGAAATGAGAGAAAAAGCTAGATAGTGTCTGTATCACTTTTTCTTCTTACTTAGATCATTCATGTTAAGAGCTGCTACAAGGTCACCATGTCCTGAGGAAGCCAAGGCTACATGAAGAAGCCACATGCAGGTGATATAGCTGATAGTCTCAGCTAAGGTTCCAGGCAATGGCCAGCATCAACTGTCAGATATGTGAGTCCTTGTGGCTTCTGGTCACTGAGTCATTCTCCCCCTTCTGCCTTTTGCCATTGAGCCTTCCTAGCTGAGCCCCTAGACATTGTGGAGCAAAGATAAGTCATTCCCATTGTACTGTGTCTGAATTCCTGACCCAGAGAGTCTTGTACCATAATGAAATGGTTGTTTTACACCAAGTTTGGGGTGTTTTACACCAAGTTTACACCATTTGTTATGCAGCAGTTGAAATATAAACACTATTTTTCCCTACTAATAAGGCTTTTAAAATAGGCATGAAGAGGAAAAATTCATTCCTGGTCTATATCATTTCACTTAAGGCCAAATAAAGCCAAAATCCTGTATTTGACTTGAGAATAGACATGAAATAAACCTGGTTCAGAATTTTAGCTTTCTGTATCACAGTTTCTTTGAGGAACAAATATATAAGGTAATCCCAAGAAGTTTTTCTTTTTCAAATGTCCTGACTTTTTCAGGTAAGAAGCAACTAATTAGCAGTATAGTTCCCAAGCAAATATCCACACAATTAATGATACATACACAAGACATTTTCCTGTGGAGAAAAAAAAAATTGTTGAAAAATACAGCTTTAGCAAGGTGGCAACATAGGTGAACATGGCTTGCCTTCTTACACAACCACATCAAAGTTACAAGTAAAATATAGAACAACCATCACTCAGAACCATAAGATATCGAGTTGAATGGAAATCTGAAAACTACAAGACTTAAGGAAACCACATCCACCCAGACTGGTAGGAGGGACAGAGATGTGGAGCAGACGGGTCCCACAGCCACATGTGGTGATTATCTTAGGAGTGAGGAGTTCCAGCCCCATATGAAGTCCCCCAGCCTAGGGTCCAGTACCAGGAAGACAAGTCCCCATAACTTCTGGCTTCAAAAACCAGGAAGGATTGGGTCAGTGGAAGAAACTTAGGGAGTCCCAAGCAGTTCCTCTTAAAGCATCCACACATGGACTTACTCAGATTCATTCTCTCTGAGCTCCAGCACAGGAGTAGCAGCTTGAAAGGCACCAGTGGCATACAGGGAGAAACCGAAGTGTCTGGCATAAAGACAAAAGCTGGGGGACAGCTTTCCCTCAGATGGAAAGGTGGGCAAAGCCATTATCCCCTTTCTAAACCCTCCCCACACAGAGCCACAGAGCCAGCAGGCTAGTGCCATATCTGCTACTCCATCAATCTGGCTAACACTGTTTGCCCAGCCTTGGAGATCCCCAGAGACTCCTTCCCACCCAACATATTGGCACACCCAGACTGTTAACAGTAACTTTTCTGTATGAATCGCTGGTCTTGGCTCATGCTTCACAACTACCTAAATTCTCTCAAACAAGCAACAGCAGTCCTCAATGAGACCACAGTTCCCTCATACTTCTTGCTAAGTGGCCCCAGACCGAGCAATAGCAGCAGCCAGTATGGATTCACAGCTTAACCTTGCATGGGAATCTCCAAGCCCAGAGCAAGAAGCAGCCATATCAGATTGCTTATAGCTCATGCAGTGGCTGTGGGCAGAACACAGGTGGGGGCTGACCTTGGCCTGCACTGCCTGGGAAACCCCAGAGCCTGTGCACCCAGTGGATAGCTAAAGACTATGTCAGAGCATCACCACCCTGCTCCTGCGTAGCCGATCCTCCACAGAGGGCAAAGATTGGTGGTCAGCGATCACAGATAGTCCTTGCAGCTGACAGGGCTGGGGAAATCCCTACCATTGAACCCGCCAACAGCAACCAAGGCTCAATTACAAGAGGAGGGTGTACTCAGCTCACATGAAGTGTGAACCTTGAGTGCCCAGTTTAGGTGACAGGGGAGGCTGTGCCACTGAAACATATGGGATACCTACTACATTAGGCCATGCTACCATGAAAAGGAATCATAGCAGCTTGACCTAATACACAGAAAAAAACACAACTAGGTTGCCAAATGAGGAGATAAACATGACCCAAATAAAAGAACAAATCAAAACTCCAGGGGGAAAGAAAACTAAACAGAATGGAGGTAAGTAATCTATCCGATGCAGACTTCAAAACGCTGGTTATAAGGATGCTCAAGGAACTTAGTGAGGATCTCAACAGCATAAAACAGATCTAGTCAGAAAAAAAGATACACTAATTGAAATAAAGAACAATAGAAGGATGAAACAGGGAAAGAACAGTAGAGTGGATGAAACTAAGAATCAAATCAATGATCTGAAACATAAGGAAGCAAAAACTAACCAATCAGAACAACAAAAAGAAAAAAGTATCAAAAAATGAGGATAATGTAAGCAGACTCTGGGACAACTTCAAGCTTTCCAACATTCGCATAATAGGGTTGCCAGAAGGAGAAGAGAAAGAGCAAGAAATTGGAAATATATTTGAAAAAATAATGAAAGAAAAATTCCCTAATGTAGTGAAGGAAATAGACAGGCAAATCCAGGAAGAACAGAGAATCCCAAACAAGAAGGATGCAAAGAGGACCACTCCAAGATACATACATCATAGTAAAACACCAAAGGTTTAAAGATAAAGAGAGACTCTGGGCAGAAAAAGAGCTTTGTTTTTAAAACTTTTTTAAAAAATTAAACCAGGGGCTTTTCTGCTCTGAAGTAGTACATTGCTGATTTACTTAATAATGTAAATGTTATTATCTTTATAATTTTATTAAGCTAAGTAAGAAGAAAAAACAGGATGAGGGCTTGTGTTGGTGTGAAGTGTTCTTATCAGTCACTGAATTTGCCTGGTGATAATCCAGCAGGTCAGACAGACACACAGAAACAGAAAATCAAGGTTTTAAATGTTTCTATTAGTTTTCTAGGGCTGCTATAATAAATTACCTTAAACTTATCAGCTTAAAACAACAGAATTTAATTGTCTCACAATGATGAGAACTGTAAGTTCTAAAAAAAGGCATGATCAGGGTCACATTCTCTTGAAAACTCTAGTGGAGAATCCTTCCTTGCCTTTTCCAGATTCTGGTGGTGGCCATCAATCTTTGGCATCCTTGGCTAGTAGCTACATTATTCCAAACTCTGCTAAGTCTCCATATGGCCTTCTAGTCTCAGTCTCTCTCTCTCTCTCTCTCTCTCCCCCCCCCCATAAAAACAACAGTCATACTGGATTTGTGGCCCCCATACCACAGTATGACCTCATACTGACTTGATTATATTGCAAGGACCCTATTTCCAAACAAGGTCATATGTACAGGTACTGAGAGTTAGGATTTGAACACTTGGGGTACAAATTAAATTCACAACAGTGTCCTATACAGAGGTCTAAGTAAAGAGCTGCTCTTGTGAGGAAAATAGGAAAATTAACTGCAGGACATCTCTTTGCTACTTCTTCTATAGCCTGAAGAACTTGGTTAAATACTGACTAGTTGTGAAACTGTATAAAAGCCATTTCACCTCTTCAGTCTCAGAGTACTAATCTGCAAGTGGGGATTGATTTAGACAAATGTGGCCATAGACCAGCAGCCGGGACATCACCTTGTGAGAAATCATGAAATTCATCACCTCTCACTCAGACAAACTGAGCAAGAAATTGCATTTAAAACAGGTCTCTAGGTAATTCGGATTCACCTCAAAATTTTAAGAATAATAATCTGCTGATAAATGTTAATCCCCTCAATTTATAAACACCACAAAATATAGGGGAGAAGATGATGGCCAAATAGGTAGAACTTGAGCCCACTTGTTCATGCCCACAACATGCATTTCCATCTGATTTTCCAACAAGTGTCCTGAACAAACAAGAGAATTTTAGCTGATATGAATTTTTGAAGCCAAGGAATACAGAGGAAGCTTTACACCATCCAGTAAGAGATTTTGTGAGTTGAAGGGGAAATACCCTGCAAGAGGTGCCTGCAGCAGAGGAAAGCACAGAGGAGAGAAAGCGCAGCTTAGCAGCTCCCACCTATCCTGGAGCAAGGGACCCAGGTCCTGCATAGGAAATCCCTAACCCTTATCAGGAGAGATTTGGTGGGATATATAGAGTCTGGGACTCTCCTGGTTGGTAAACTGCACACCAACAGAGAGCAGCACATCCATACATGCAGCACTAAACAGGAGAGTTCAAGAAAGAAATTCTACCTCTTAAAACTGTCAGAGGCACCAGCAGGCTGTGGCACCCTGACTGAGAAAAACTTTTTGCCTTTTAGGGAAGTAGAGTTTGTAGAGCATCAGGCAATGCCTCAGAGCTGCAGTGTGGGTACCACACAGGGACTTTTCTTAAAGAGGAGCAGGGAGGCATGGCTGGAAAGGGACCCCATGCACATGTGCAGCTGCTCTGCCAGCAAAGCGGCCAGACTGAAAGCATGGCTCATACCCACTGAGTCCAGCTGTCCAGAAAGTGTAGAAGGCTGCACTGCAAAGGGATTGAAGGACCCCACCCAGCACGGCTGTCAAGCGGGTTTGAGGTGGGGGCCTGCATTCAGAGTGGAGGGTTTGGGTCATAGCCTACTGTGAGAGGAGTGTACTAGGAACTGGACTGGCAAGAGCTGAACACCTGAGATTCTTTGCAGCTAGGCAGGGCCACATACAGCATAGAGTACAAACCTTGGGGAATAGGAAGGCACACCCAATCCCTTCCTGCAGGACAGCAAACTCCACAGAGCAGTAAGTCCAGGTTGAAAAATTCCCTGCCTAGTGCATATCCACAAGGGAAAGAGAGAGAATCTCTAAAGGACCTCTTTATGAACTTTTATCAGACACTATTGGCTCCTCCTCAGACCCTATGCCACTGAAAATAGCAGAGCACAGAGATTAGAAATTGGCACAACAAGAGGTATTCATGGCCCTGCCCAGCCTCGGCTCTCACACAAAGCTGCCATTAGCACCAACCAGGAAAGAGATGATTCTTACACAGATTGGACCATCACATAAAAAACAGCTAATTCATCAGAAAATACACATTAGACCAAGACATGTTGTGCAGGGGTGGGGAGCACACCCTCCATCTTTACTGAAGCACTAATCAAAAAAACTAACAACACACAAACGCCCTGGACCAGATAACCTCAGAGGTAAATTTTACCAAACATTCAAAGAAGAACTAAGACTGATACTTCTAAACTATTCCAAAAAATTCAAAAAAGAGGGAAGACTCCCAAACTCTTTTTATGAGGACAGTATTATCCTAATCCCAAAACCAGATAGAGACATATCAAAGAAAGAAAGCTACAGGCCAATATCTCTGATGAACATAGATGCAAAAATCCTCAACAAAATATTAGCAAACTAGACACAGCAATGCATTATAAAGATCATACACCATGAACAAGTGGAATTTATTCCAGGGATGCAAGGATGGAACAATATTCACATATCAATGAATGTGATACATCACATAAACAAAATGAAAGAAAAAATTACATGATCATATCACTAGATGCTAAAAAAAGCATTTGATAAAATCCAGCACCCATTTATCATTAAAAAAAAAACATTCAGCAAAGTGGGAATAGAGAGAGCATACCTCAACATAATATGGGCCATATATGGAACATCTACTGCCAACATCATACTCAATGGGCAAAAACTAAAAA
Source organism: Anoura caudifer (assembly GCA_004027475.1). Classification (NCBI taxonomy): domain Eukaryota; kingdom Metazoa; phylum Chordata; class Mammalia; order Chiroptera; family Phyllostomidae; genus Anoura; species Anoura caudifer. Next base: position 109,963 of record PVKU01005488.1, read on the forward strand.
TGTTCCCCTTAGTATCAGGAACAAGACAAGGGTGCTGCTTTCACCATTTCTGTTCAACATAGCCCTGGAAGTCCTAGCAACAATGACCAGACAAGAAGAAAAAATAAAAGGCATTCTAATTGGAATGGTGGAAGTAAAACTGTCATTTGCAGATGACATGATAGTGTACATAGAAAATCCTATGGGCTCCACCAAAAAACTACTTGACCTATATAAGTGAATTTGGAAAAGTAGTGGGACATAAAATTAATATTCAGAAATTTATGGCATTTTTATACACCAACAATGAACTACCAGAATGATAAAGTAAGAAAAAAATCCCATTTACTACAGCAACAAATAAATAAATAAATAAATAAATAAAAAGTCCTTGGGAATATATTTAACCAAGGAGGTAAAATATCTGTACTCAGAAAACTATAGAACATTGAAGAAAGAAATTGAGAAAGATACATATAAATGGAAGCATACACTCTGTTCATGGATTGGAAGAATTATTATCATTGAAATGTTCATACTACCTAAAGCAATCTATAGATTCAATGTAATTCCTATTAAAATACCAATGACATATTTCGCAGATTTAGAACAAATACTTCAAGAATTTATATGGAATCAAAAGAAGACTCTGAATTGCCACAGCAATCTTGAGAAAGAAGAACAAAGTTGTTAGGATCATAATACCTGATATAAAACCATATTATAAGGCCACTGTAATCAAAAGTCTGGTACTGGCATAAGAACAGACACACAGATCAACAGAACAAAATAGAGAGCCCGTAAATAAATCCACATCTCTATGGTCAATTAATATTTGACAAAGGCAGCATGAGCATACAATGGAGTAAAAATAGCCTCTTCAACAAATGGTGTTGGGTTAACTGTATTGGTACATATCATATAAATGAAACTAGACCACCAATTTACACCATACACTAAATAAACTCAAAATGGATAAAAGATTAACTATAAACGGTGATACCATAAAAGTCCTGAAGGAACAGATAGCCAGTAAAATTTCAGATAACCCACCTAGCAATATTTTTGCCAACATATCTCCTAGGGCAGAGGAAATAAAGGAAAAGGTGAACAAATGGGACTACATCAAATTAAAAAGTTTCTGCGCGGCTAAAGAAACAAGCATCGAAATGAAAAGGGTACTGACTGTATGGGAGATCATATTTGTCACTGATACATCAGACAAAAGTTTAATCTCCAAAATATTTAAAGAACTCACATGACTCAACACCAGGAAGACAAATAACCCAATTAAAAAATGGGCAAGGCCCTAACAGACACTTCTCTGAGAGGGATATACAGATGGCCAATAGACATGTGAAAAGAAGCTCAACATCACTAGCCATTAGAGAGATGCAAAGTAAAACCACAATGTGATATCACCTCATGCCTGTCAGAATGGCCATCATTAATAAATCAACAAACAACAAGTGCTGGCAAGGATGTGGAAAAATGGGCACCCTAGTACACTGTTAGTGGGAATGCAGACTGATGCAGTCACTGTGGAAAACAATACAGAATTTCTTCAAAAAACTAAAATTGGAACTGCCTTTTGACCCAGCAATTCCATGGCTGGGAATATACCCTAAGAATCCTGAAACACAAGTTCAAAAGAACCTATGCACCTCTATGTTTATAGCAGTGCTATTTATGATAGCCGAATGTTTGAAACAGTCTAAGTGCCTTTCAGTAGATGAGTAGATCAAAAAACTATGGTACATTTACAGAATAGAATACTATGCAGCAGAAAAAAGGAAGGAACTCCTACCTTTTGTGACAGCATGGATGGAACTGGAGACTATTATGCTCAGTGAAATAAGCCAGTCAATGGAAGATAAATACCATGTGATTTCAATTATGAGATGAATCTAATGAACAAAGTGAACTAATGAGCAATATAAAACCTGAGACATAGAAACATAGAACAGACAGTGGCCAGGGAGAGGGGAGGGTGATAATGATGGAAAGAAGGGGAAGGGACTAATCAAAGAACAGGTATGAAAGACCCATGAACAGGGACAATAGTGTGGGGATAGACTGTGTGTGCGGGGGGCGGGGGGTGAGCTAGGTAGAGGAGGGCAGAGGAGAAAAAATAGGCACAACAGTAATAGAATAACAATAAAAAATAAATTTACAAAACCATGAAGTCACTCAAATAAAACAGTGGAATTTACATTTAATTTAATTACTATAGACCAAAATGAAAGAGAGAAGGGTACAGTGTAGGCCATTCTTACACAACTTGCTTCAAAAGAAAATTGGTAACTAGCAACAGGCTGGTACTGAGACACTAACTTTTGGGACTCCTTTGAATATCTCAATATTTTTTCTTTTACTTTAAGAAAAGATGGCTCACATTAAATGGGAAAACAAAATACAGAGAGGTGTCATAGCTCAAAGACATTTTTTAAAGATTGTGTTACCTGAAAAAATAAAAACAGGTGCATTCACAGGTCACTGGTGCACAATTTTTATGAGAATTAAAACAATTATTTAAGTGTAAAAACAAAACAAAAAGCTTGAAAGTCATGTCTCCACCCCTCAGAACAAGAAAAGATGAACTGAAATTTCTTAGTTCCATCAGAGAATTGAGGTCACAGGATAAATCACTGCCCTGAAAACTTCAGGGAGAGGTGACTACAGACTACACAGACTAGCTTCTCTACAGCGGAAGCCACTGGAGCCAGAAACAGGTAGGAATACTTAGTAGTACTTTCAACAAACGGATGAAAACTGAGGATAGACTAACTTCAGTGTTAAAAACTCCTGGGGTGGATCACCCACATTTTCATGGATTTTTATCTCCAGTACCTTATCAGTTTCTCACAGTGAAGATAGGAGAAAAATCCCCTTGTGTCTGGCTGGGGTAGTGGGAGAGTAGTCATTTTCAATATGTCACAACAAATGCCTACTCATCAAGTAAAAAAGAACTTCACCAGTGTCTCATCCAACCTTGAGTAAGAGATATTGGCCAACTCCTGGCCCCTCTAGCTTGCCCCTGTAACCTAAAAGGGGGGGGGGGGAAGCTAGGAAACTCTTGTCAAGTTCTTCAGAGAGAAGGGAAAGAATAAAGGTTGGAAACTCAGATCTGCACAGAGAAGGGAAGAGAGTCAGAAGACTAGGATTCTTAGGCTGTGCTTTGAAGCCCTGGATATTGACAGTGTTGAATGTTACCTGAGCTCCATGCTCCGGGAAGCAGCAAAGATTAAGAGTATCCCTACCTTTTGAGTTCTGGAAAATGGCGCACTACGAGGAGCCCCTCGTCCCCATACAACTGCATAAGACTCACACAGGAGCACCTGACACCCATGATTGCCCATGACCAGACCCTCCTAATTCCCACTCTTTGCCTCATATATGAACTAAACTATTTTGTCCCCACTGATCAAAGGGAATGAAATGCTGTTAATCAAACTTTGGTTAAACTTCTTTCCTGCCCCTAGGTGCCTGAAGTTTGGCCCACCCTCAGCCTGAGCCAGAAGAGAGCCCTCCTGCGAACAGGCTTGCCCCAAAGTAAAACTTTCTCTGATCCACTTTCAGATCATTCCCCCACCCTCCCTTTAAGCACAGTCCCCAGTACCTAGGGCTTTCTAGCCTTGATTACTTTTTTTTTTTTTTTTTTTTGTGAAAGAAAACCCGTTTTGTCTACTCTGCAGGCTCTTGCAGATTTACTATCTCTACATTCTCTCTATTTCCACAGGCCCCCTCTCCCTTCTGTGATAGCCTTCCAGACTCCACCCCACCCCTTACAATAACCCTTTCAAATGAAGTCTCTCCTTACTAAATTGGGATTTGTTTCTTATTTGACACTAAATTTGGTCTCCTGCTTTGGACTGGTTCCACGTCAGAGCCCACTGAGCTCACACTCCCAGAGATAGCTTTATTCACCGTCCAGTCTGAGCAAGTTTCCAGTAGGGCTCCTTTACCTTTTTGCTGCCTTGCTCTTCAGGCATCTGAGCAGAAAAGATAATAGATCTCTTTTGCTCCTGGGACTATCTACAAGTGTTTCTATCTGAAAATATTTTTTTCTGCTTTCTGAGTAAAGCATTCCCTTTTTATTCCTTAGGCAAACTTGGATTTTTTTCCCTTTAGTATTTGCATAGAGGCATGCATACGATTTTACACTTAACCTTGCCTACCATAGTGCCTCCTGACAAGAGTTTTAGATGAAGAATTAGAGTAACATTTGTTTTACGAGGGAAAAAAAAAGGCTGTATGTTTTGTGCAGAACGAAACACTCTGAAATGAATCAAAAGTTAGTTTTTTAGAAGCTAAAGTTTTGCTGATTTTATTGTCTAAGCTGTGGTGGCAATCAGTTTTTCTATGTTCAAACTATGTAATAGTCTATAATTCTGAATTGTCTAAAGCAGTTTTAAAAGAAGTGATGCTTTAAAGTTTCTAAGGGAAACTGAATAATGCATCCCATGTTTTTTCATTCAAATTATATTTTGTTGAATGTTTCCCATGCATAAAGTGGTAGGCCCAACTTGGAAATACAACTAACAAATCAAGTATGGTCCCTCCCCTCTCCTTAAGGAGCTCAATTTTTCATAAGAGAGATGAATATTAAAAAACTAATTAACATTTTTAAAAATGTTACAAATTACAAATATGAAAAGCACTGCCAAGGAGAACTAACTTGCCAAGGGGCAAGGAATTGAGTGGGATAGGAAAGATGGGTGTAAATGGGGTTTCAAATAGCTTAGTGAAAATTTAGGAAGATGATCTAAGAAACAACGAAGTGACCAGTTGATAAGTGAGCTACCCAGAGACTGGTGGCTGGTGACAAGGGCTCCGCCTATGTGTTAAGCATAGGTATACATCTGTGAGCCACTGTTCCAGTATTTTGCACAAACTAAGCATTTAGTATTTACAACCTGAATAAATGATGCTTCATCAACAGGTTAAAGTTGATGAAAATTCTGAAAAGTTGACAAGAGAAGTCAACAATTAGTAAAGAATTAAGAGAAAAGATAAATTCAGGCATCTCCTTGGTAATTTCTTCATTAGAAGGTAGTTCTTAAAAATGATCTGTTTTTGAATGATATGTTACTCACATTTGGCTATTGTATTTATTCAAAGATGAATGGAGGAAACACTTTTAGTGGGAGAAGGGAATGAGGGAGGAGAAGCAACAGGAAATTTAAAGACTGTCTAAAAACAAAACAACAGAAAAGAGAACCAAACTCATACTCAAAGTAAATATTATTATTTATTCATTGAATATGTATTACTCATTCAACATATATTCAGAGTACATTTTTGAGGTTAGCATGCTAACCTATAGGTTTAAATGAACACAAAACTTTTTTCCTTTAATATTTAGCTTGTTTTCAATTGTCTGTCATTTATATGATACATTGTTACATCATACATATTGTGCTGTTATAACTGTGTAACAAATTCTTGGAAGTGAGAAGGCTGGATCACAGGGTGTAAAAACTTAAAATGCTGATAGCCATGTCCAAATTACACCCTAAAGAGTCTGTAATAAACTCCTACTAACTGTATATATGGGTGTTTGTCTTTGACACCTCTCTCCTTCACCATATTAATACTTTATTAGTTCATTTTTAAAATAATTATGAATTACAGGAAAATACACACTCACAAATAATTGTTATTTAAACTTGTATTCATCTGGTTATTAGCAAGGTATAGGTTTTTTATCTTTTTTTTTTTAGCAGTTGTATTTCTTCTGTGATTGGCTTGTTTATATACTTTGCTCATTTTTGAGTTGCATTTGTCCTATCAGAAACTCTTTATATACTAATGATATTAATGCCTTGCTTGCTAAATATTGCAAATATTTTCTCCCAAAGTTGTCTTTTATTTACATGGATGTTAACCTATCTGTTTATACCAGTGTTTCTCAAATTATGGTTGGTGGAATTTCTACAAGAGAATTATGTGGAGTGCCTGTTAAAAACTGAAGATTCTGTCCTGGCTGGTGTGACTCAGCGGATTGAGTGCCAGCCTGTGCATGAAAAGGTTGCTGATTCAATTCCCAGTCAGGACACATGCCTGGGGTGTGGGCCAGGTCCCCAGCTGGGGGAATTCAAGAGGCAATTGATTGATGTATCTCTCGTACATTGATGTTTCTCTCCCTCCCTCCCTGTATCCCTCCCTTCACCTCTAAAAATAAATAAATAAAATATTTTTTTAAAAAAAGAAATGGAGATTCTGGAACCTAAGCACTGTATGAGACTCTTTGGAAATAGAATTTTGTACTTAAAACAAATCTCCAAGTGGTAGAGTCATTGCTTCATATTTTTATGTCTCACATGATTATATTTAAAAATGATATTTTAAGCTTTTGAATATATTTAGATTTCAATTCATCTTAAATTAGTTTTTGTTCCTGTTATGATGCAAAATTCTAAATTAATTGTATTTTGTTTTTAATATTTTATTCTAATTATGCCAGGAGAACTCATTAATAAACCATTCTTTTTCCACTAACTTAAAACATCATCCTTAACTTATATTAGATTGTGACAGTTCTCACATTCCTGTACTGTTTAAAAGAAACATCCCTCATTATTTTTTAAAAATTTGATTTATTGAAGGAGGTCGTTGGCAACATGGTAGAAGAGTAGAAGTCACACTAACCTTCTCTCAGTACCAATCTGGAATTACAACTAAATTGCAGAGAAATCACCTGGAACAAACAACTGAACAATAGTGAGAGAGAAGCCCTATAATCTTAGACAGACAGAAGAGTCAGCTTCAGCAAACCTGACTGGTAGGGAGTGCAGTGGAGACTCAAGAAGGCTGGCTGGGTGGCCAAAGGCAGCAGCTGAAGCTCTGGAGGTATATTGGTTTGATCCCCCTGAGAAGCGTGAGGTCTAAACTGTAAGCTGGGATCCCCAGCCTAGAGTGCCAGAGCCAGAGAAGTACAGATAACATGCAGTGGTGAAATTGGCAGGGGCGCTCTCTGTCAGAGATGGACGGCTGGAAAAGCAAAAAGTCATTTAAAGGGCCAACACATACAATTTCATTTGCAGCCACTTACCATGGGCTCCAGCAAAAGTGGGGAAGAGGGGCAGGGAGAATGGATCAGAGAAACTGGAGGAGAGACTGGGGATGGAGGCTTTGGGGATAGAACTGAGAGAGTAGATGCCAGGATCCTGGTGCTGAGACATCCCCATATGGCAGCAGACATCCTACTCAGGCAGACTGGTCCCCTCTGAAGGGCAGCAGCCTGATGAGTAACAATAGCCCCACCCTCAGGAGGTATTCTGCCCTGGCTCTGAGGGGCTTAAGCCTCACTGCTGAGTGCAGAGTGACTAGATTAACAACTGAAGGAGACAGCCACCGACAGTAGATCCCTGGCAGTCTTGAAGCAGGCTGCCTAAGGTCAGACAGGGTCACTATCTGACATCACCAGAGGCAGATCCAGAAAGAAAAAACAGTGGTAAATACCAGATGCTACCGAGGCTAAATCCACTGTGGTCTTCTCCATTATTTGCGATATTTTCTTTCCTACACAGCTTTTTAACACTCATTTCTTATCCATCAAGTTTGTGCATATTAAGTCACTTCCCTTACCCAATTTTACCTTCTTTTTTCCTTTTATTATTTTGGTTTTAAATTTTGTTTTCTCTCTTACTACAACTTCTTTCCATTTTGTACTCTTACTATTTCTTCCCCAATTTTCTTGTCCATGAAGAAAAACTCATTTTCTTGTTAATGGTGGTCTCACATCTTTTTCTCCCACTCTTAAAATACCCATGTTCTCTCTCCTCCTTTAGCAATCTCTTTGCTCATTGGTTGTAGATAGGATAGATGCATTTTTTTCTTTTCAATTTTATCTCTACATCTTCACTACTTTTATATTTCAAATCTCAAACTTTACCATTCCCCTCTCCTACTCTGTTTTGCATCTCAAATTTTAATTTTGCCCTGTCTTAGCCTGTTTTTTTTCTTTTTTTGTCCCTTCCTTTCTTCTTTTCCTTTTCTTTTGTCTCAAATTTTAATTTTGCACTGTCCTAGCATGGTTTTCATTCCTCACTCTTAGTATTCCCTTTCCCTCTATCATCTCAAAATCAATTCCCTTTCCTCTAGACATCTCTTAACCTTTTCTTTCTTTCTTTTTTCCCCCTTATTCCCATCCCACCTATATTAATTTTACCTCATTTATTGTTGATAGTGCTGTGGTGGATCCTTCTCTCCAATTTGGTTCCTATTTTTTATTATTTATTTTTTCTTTTTGTAAAACAATTTATTTATTTTTAGAGAGGAGAAGGGAGGGAGAAAAAGAGGAGAGCAACATCAATGTATGGTTGCCTCTTGTGCACCCCTGACTGGGGACCTGGCCCGCAACCTAGGCATGTGCCCTAGACTGGGAATCAAACCAGCGACACATTGGTTCACTGGATGGCACTCAGACCATTGAGCCACACCAGCCATGGCTTTCTTGTACTCTCTCTCTCACTTTATTTTGTTTTACTTCCTTTTAATTTCTGTTTAAACCTAATACCATATGCTTCCCTTCTCTTACTCCATTCTGCCTTCTTCATTCCCTTTTTTAAATATGAGACAAATTTTACTTTCTGTTTAGGCATTGCTCCAATTACCAACACTTATTAGTGCTCCTCCCTGTATCCTCTCAAATCATTTTTCTTTCAGTAGGTCATCTCATATTCACTCTCCTTTCCCATAGTCTTAGTGTATTTACAACCTTAATACTGCTCCATTTGCTGTCGAGAGTGGGACTGCAGGTGGGAGTAATTTTTGTGGGTATGGGTTTGTTTCTTGGGTGTTGTGGTTTTGTTGTGGAAGCACCTGCACAGCAATATACAAGATGTGGTGGGTGGAGTGACCCTCAGTCAACCGGCTGGAGAGAAGGACCCACCAAAGAAAGACCAAAGAACAATCAACACTCAATTGCATACAGAAAGCCAACATAAACAGCATAAAGGGCATCCCAAGAGCATCATATTCAGGATCTCAAGGATACTGCACCACTGAATCTCACAGATCTCCTACCATAGAAGTTCACACAACAAAGACAGGGAGTCAAAACAGATTGATTTAAGAAGTATAAGCAAACAAGAAGAGTATTCCAGAAAGTGGAAAGACAAAGAAACTATCCTCAATTGAAAGGAAAGGAAGAATGTTCAGAAAGAATGGTAAATGAAATAGAGGCAACTCAACTGTCAGATATTGGTTCAAAACATGGTTATAAGTAAACTCAATGAGCTCAGTGAGAAGTACCAAAATTGACAGGGAAGCTATGAGGAACTTACTACAAACTATATCAGCATGAAAAAGGACATACAAACTATTAACAAGAGCCAGGAGGAAATGAAGAATTCAATTTCTGAATTGAAGAACACAGTAGAAGAAATTGAAAGCAAAGTACATGAGGTAGAGGATTGAATCAGTGAGCTAGAGGATGAGATAGGAAAAATCTCTCAGAAAGAGCAAGAAAAGGAAAAAAAAAGACTCAAAAAGAAAGAAGAGGGTTTAAGGGAACTGTAGGACCACATGAAAAGTAATAGTATCCATATAAGAGGGATACCAGAAGGAGAAGAAGAGAAGCAAAGGACAGAAAATATGTTTGAAAAAGTAATGATGGAAAACTTCCCTAATTTGGTGAGAGAAAAAGTCACACAAATAGAGGAAGCACAGGGTCCCAAAGAAGAGTAACCCAAAGAGGCCCACTCCAAGATACAACATAATAAAAACAGCAAAATTCAAAGACAAAGAGAGAATTTTAAAGGCAGCAAGGGAGAAACAAGAAGTAACATACAAGGGAGCCCTGAGAAGGTTAGCAGCTGACTTCTCAACAGAAACACTGCATGCCAGAAAGCAATGGCAAAAAATATTCCAAGTAAAGAAAAGGTCTGCAACTGAGAATACTCTACCCACCAAGCCTCTCAATTTAAATGGAAGGCAAAATAAGGAGTTTGCCAGAAAAAAAGAAGGCTAAAAGAATACACCTCCACCAAATCAGCATTACCAGATATGCTAAAGGGATGACTTTAAGAAGAGGAAAAAAAAAGAGTGAGAAGGAGAGGAACACAAGTACAGAGGAGAAAAATGAATAAATAAGTATTAACAATAACCTTAAATGTAAGTGATTTGAATGCTCTGATCAAAAGACATAGAATAGCTGAATGGATCAAGAAATCATAACCCACACATTTGCTGCCTACAAGAGACCCACCTTAGAACAAAAGACCTACACAGACTGAAAATGAAGGGTTGGAAAAAATATTCCAAGCAGACAGGGAAAAAAATCCAGGGTAGCAATACTTACATCCAACAAAATAGACTTTAAAATAAGTGCCATAAAAAGAGACACAGAAGGACAGTTCATAATACTCAAGGGAAGAATACATCAAGAAGATATAAATATTGTAAACATATATGCACCCAACATAGAGTGCCCAAGTATATAAGGAAAATCTTGGAGGACTTCAAGAAAAACCTAGACAGCAACACACTTATGGTAGGGGATTTTAACACCACACCGTCAACAATGGATAGATCTTCCACACAAAATATCAACAAGGATGTCATGAATCTTAACAATGCAGTAGATCAAATGGACTTAACTGATACATACAGAACTTTTCATACCAAAAAAGCAAAATACAAATTATTTTCAAAGTGCATGGAACATTATCAAAGATAGACCACATAATAGGACATAAAACAAGCCTCAACAAATTCAAGAAAATTGAAATCATAGCAACCTTTTTCTCAGCCCACAAGGGATTCTGATGAAACTAGAAACCAACAAAAGGAAACTTTTGGAAAAAGTTCAAGGAAAAAACTCAAAAACATTCAAACTTATGGAGACCGAATAGCATGCAATTAAACAATGAAGGGGTTAACAAGATCAAGGAAGAAATCAAAAAGTTTCTGGAAACAAATGGAAATGAACACACAACAGTCCAAAACCTATGGGACACAGTGAAGGCAGTCCTGAGAGGGAAGTTCATAGCAATACAGGCCTACCTAAAAAAAGATAGAAACACTTCAAATAAGCAACCTAACCCTACATCTATAAGAACTGGAGGAACAACAACAAACAAAGCCCTGGAAGGAAATAATCAAGATCAGAGCAGAATCAAATGACATAGAGTCTAAAAGAACAATTTAAAGCATCAATAAACCCAGGAGCTGGTTCTTTAAAAAGATAAACAACCACTTTTGGCCAAGATGGAGGCGTAGCTAGATGCGCTGTGCCTCCTCTCACAGCCAAGATTAGGGATGACAAAAATATAGGACCCCCCCCCCCAAAAAAAAAAAAACCCAACCAGGACAGAGGGAGGATTGAATTGTGCAGGAGTCCGACGGTGATTCACCCAGACCCGTGACCAAAGGAGGCCCCACAACCAGAGAAGGCCCCATGACTGGAGGAGGCCCCGCGACCGGAGGAGACCCTGCAACCAGAGGAGAACCTGCGACCAGGGGCGGCTCCACTACCAGAGATGCCTGACGACCTAAGGAGGCCCCCAGACCGGAGATGGCCCCGCGACCAGAGGAGGCCCTGTGACTGGGGATGCCTCTGCGACTGGAGGAGGCCCTATGACCAGGGGCAGCCCTGTGACCCAAGGTGGCCCTGGGACTGGGGGCAGCCTTGTGACCCAGGGCAGCTGAGTGACCAGGTGCGGCTCTGTGACATGAGGTGGCCCTACGACCGGGGACAGCCCTGCGACCGGGGGCAGCTCTGCAACTGGAAGCGGCCAAGCAACCAGGGGCAGCCCTGCAACTGTGGGAGGCTCTGCAACTGAGGGAGGCCCTGAGACAGGGGGTGGCCCTGCGATGGGGGCACTCGAATGACCAGAGGTAGCCCTGGGACCTAGACCAGAGACAGCTCTGCAACCAGTGGCACTGCGACCGGAGAAGGGGGCTTTGTGGAAGACCCAGAGCTCACACCTGTGATCCTAGGTAAGACAAAACAACAACAACAAAACCTGGAACTGTGAAAAAAACAGAGTTGGACCCAAAAAGGGAGCATCCAAAAAGCTGAAACAGTGGAAGCTGTGAACACCAGGATACCCAAAGGAGACTGCACCACTGAATCTCACAGGTATTCTACCACAGAAGTTCACACCATAAACCCAGGGAGCCAGAACACATCAATTTATGAAGCTGAGGCTGACAAGAAGAGTTTCACAAACAGTCAGAAGACAATGAAACAATCTCCAAATGAAAGAAAAGGAAGAAGCCCCAGAAAGAATGCTAAATGAAATGGAGGCAACTCAACTATCAGATTTTGAGTTCAAAGCAATGGTTGACAGGAAGCTCCATGAGCTCTCAATGAGCTACCAGAAAATACAGGGAAGCTACGATGAACTCACAGCAAACTATATCAACATGAAAAAGGAAATAGAAACTATCAATAAAGGCCAAGAGAAAATGAAGAACACAATTTCTGAACTGAAGAACATAGTAGAAGGAATGAAAAGCAGAGTCAATGAAGCAGAAGATCAATTCAGCAAGTTGGAGGATAAAGTAGAAAAAAACACCCAGAAAGAGCAAGAAAAGGAAAAGAGGCTCAGAAAGAATGAAGAGGGATTAAGAGAAATGCAAGACAATATGAAATGTAATAATATC